>JAQZBX010083015.1:0-13447 GCA_029593785.1 Cabassous unicinctus
TTTTTATCTCTAAGCTGAGTAGACATTAGGTAATAATTATTAATATAGCTCTGATATCAGCCACTGTCTCTATGGCCTTAAGAAAGAATAAAGTAGGAGCTAGGATGCTGGTTGACACTTTTAATCGGTAAAGTAATTTTCACAGTTGGTTGCAAGTATTACACAGAGGGCCAAAAGTTCAGAACTTCATAATGTATCACTTATTATATTTGTAAGCAGCCAGTGGCTGTTCATGCTAAATATGATTGAAAACAGTGTGTATTAATCTGCCAAAGGGGTGTTAATGTAAAGTACCAGAAATCTGTTGGCTTTTATAAAGGGTATTTATTTGAGGTAAAAGCTTACAGTTACGTTACAAGGCCATAAAATGTCCAACTCAAAGTTGCTCTCTCACCATAGTGAGCTGCCACGTTTTGAAGATGGTGGGAGATCTCTGCCAGGTTTCAGCCTTCCCTGCTGGGCTTCCTCCCTCAGGCTCATCTGCTCCCCTTCTTCCTGATTTCAGCTGCAGGCTGGCACATGGCTTGTCTCTCAGGGCTTCCTATATTAGTCTCTGCTCTCTTCCCAGGTCAGCTGTAAGCCATCAGGCCAAACGGTTCATCTCTCCCCGGGGCTTTAGCTGTTTGAGTCTTCTTCTTTCTGTCACATGGCAGGATCAAAATGGCAGAGCTCTCTCTTCCTTTGTGACTGTGTGAGTGTCTGTTTATATCAGACCCAGCAAAGGGGCAGGGACTCAATCTGAGTCACACCCTACTGACATGGTTGAATGAAAAAAGCCCTAACATTGCAATGACAGATATATGCTATTATATATATATTCCCATAGCCTGCAGAATTGTGTGGGATAGAGTGTAAACTACAATGTGAACTATGGTCCATGCTCAATGGCAATGCCCCAGGATGAGTTTATCAATTGCAATGAATGTGCTAAACTAATGAAGGATAGAGGATGTTGTTTATGTGGGAGAATGTGGGAGGTGTGGGGAGAGGGGTATATGGAAATCAGTATATTATTTGTGTAACACATGTGTAATCGAAGTATCTTTAAAAAATTAAATGTATTTTTTAAAAAAGCCCTAAAAGCAATCTTAACAGGTAATCTAATCAAAGGCAACTCAATTGAATTGAATACAATCAAAGAGTGTCAAACCCAGAGGAATAGATTAGTTTACAAACATAATCTTTCTCTTCTCGGGACTCATAAAATCATCTCAAACTGCCACACTAGGGAAATATAATACACCCTCAATGAGAGTAACTTCCATTTTATAATGTTAAACCTACTAACTTTATAAATGCAGGAGAAGGCAGAGAGAGCACCATTTTACCCTGCCATGTTAGAGAACACTCCAGCATCACCTGCAGCCGCAGAAACACAGAGAAACACTGAGAGGTTGAGAGAGGCCCAGAGGATGTAATCAACAGAGCAGAGAGGCCTATAAAGAGGACCCCAAGAGGCTCAAATCAATAAGACCTGGAGGAGAGGGAAGGGGTAAAACATATGACTGTTAACCCACAGGTGAGCTCTGGGAAAAAGTGAGCCTAAGCAGAAGGCAGAGACCAGCTGCCATTTTGCCTTACCATTGGTAGGAGTCCATGATCACCAGCAGCTGGCTTTTGGTGAGACATCGTCTCTGATGATGCCTTAATTTGGCCATTTTCACAGCCTCAGAACTGCAAAATTTTACCCTAATAAATTACCAGCTGTAGCAGTTCGGCATTATTCATGAATTACAAAAATAAATATTAGGTTATGTTTGTAAACTGGTCTGTTCCTCTGGGCATGATTAAATTATGATTAGGCCTTTGATTGAGCTATGTCAGTAGGGGACACAAAGAGAAAAACTACACCGCAGAGAAGAGAGAGATTTGAGCTGGAGCCCAGGAAGTGAACACACAGGAGAAGAACACAGGAATAGAGATGGCTCCTTAGACACAGAAGAAGCCCTAGGGAGAGAGACAGAGCCATTTGCCTGCTGGCCTACAGCTGGCCTTGTGGAGCAACCACAGAAGCTGAGCCTGGAGAGAAACAGAGCCCCAGGAAGAGAAGAACCCAAGAAGCCTGAACTCTAGGCAGACATCAGCAGCCCTCTTGCCCCAACACGTGGCAATAGACTTTGGTGAGGGAAATAACTTATATTTTATGGCCTGGTAACTGTAAGCTTCTACCCCAAATAAATATCTTTTTTAAAAGCCAACAGATTTCTGGTATTTTGCACCAGCACCCCTTCGGCTAATACACCAGTATAAAAGCCAATCCATTTCTGGTATTTCACACTGACAACATTTAGCAAACTAAGACATAAGAGTAACACAGTTTTCAGCTCCATTTAGGCATTAAAACAAGCCATATCATTTAGGATGAAATGTAGCACCTAAAACACAGGAGTATTAATAATAAATGATTATAAACCAACCTCAGATATATACCAAATAAAATATCACACATGTCAAGGTAAATAGAATGGATTCCAAACACTTTGGGTAACTGTTCATTTCTCTTCCTTCATTTTTACTTTATTTTACTTTTATTTTTATTGCTGTATAAAAATATGAACTAAAGATTGCAATAAAACAGCAAGCACATTCCCAATGAATGCAATGTGAAAAAATATGCACTGTCTTCCAAAGTATGTGAAAAGTCAGGATATGTCTGCACTTCTTTTCACAGTTACGTTCAGGCTTATAGCATGCTTATCTTGATCAGACCCATTCTCCCAATTACATTGGTTAAGTTTTCTTGACTATCAAACCACCCCAACACTTGTGGCTTAAATCAACAAATAATAATTTTCATCCCAATTCTGTGAGTTGATAGGAAAATTCTTCTTGTTCTGACCAGCTTGGCTGATCACTGGTCAGCAGGCAGTTTGGCTGGGAGAAGAAGGTCCAGGATGCCTCAGTCACAGATCTGAACACAGTTTTCATGATCCAGAGGCAATTTGGCTCATTCACTTGGTAGGTGTTAGTAGAGTTCCCTGAAGCAACAAAGAGGGCATGCCTAAACGTATAAGCACTTTTTCATTCTCTACTTGTGTCACATTTGCATAGACCCAAGCCTGTCACTTATGGCAAAAGGCTACTGAAGAGGTTATTATGGCCATTTTTGCAAATGCATTTTTATATTCATTGGGAAACAAGATTGCTATTTAGATGGCCCATTTAGTCATTTATTGCTTACGTAATTTATCAAAATCATAATATTCTTAACATGCGCTAGTGTTATATTGGTAAACATTAAATATATACAGTGTATAGCAAAGGGGTTGGAGTTTTTAATATCTTCAATATCTTTGAGAAAATTTCTATCTCACATGTCAAATGAAAACACCTGAGATTCAATCTGATTTGGTTTAGCTTGGAATGCATAGCTGTATCTGAACTAATCACCATGGCTGGAATAGTGAAATACACTGATTAGACATATCTGGATTCTATGCCCATATCTGGAGACAAAAAGTATTTCATATCCCAGTCAATCTATTGGGAGTGAAAGTGGGGCAGAGATGCTTGCCCCCTCCCCAAAAGAAAAACATAATATTACCAGAAAGGCCAAGAAAATTGGGAAGACAAAAACATTAGGTGCCTACTCTTTTTATGACATTAGAACATTATTGTGAATCATATATATAAGTTTTGAAAGAAACAGAAAAGAATATTGCTATATATTCAAACTTATAGTTTGAATTTAAGATTGGTAGTAAATGCTATAAAAGAAAAAAATATATAATATCCAGAGTGTACAAAAGAAATCCTACAGCTCAACAACAAAAAGACAGACGACCCAATTAGAAAATGAGCAAAAGACTTGAAAAGACATTTCTCCAAAGAAGATATACAAATAGCTAATAAGCACACGAAAAAATGCTCAACATCATTAGCCATTAGGGATGCAAATCAAAATCTCATTGAGATATCATTTCATACCTGCTAGAATGGCTAATATTAAAAAATGGAAAATAATAAGTGTTAGAGAGGATGTGGAGAAACAGGAATATTTGTTGATTGTATTGGGAATGTAAAATGGCGGCTATGAAAAACAGTTTGGTGGTTCCTCAGAAAGTTCAGTATAGTTTTACCATATGTCCAAGCAATCCTTCCACCAGTTACCAAAAAAAATTGGAAGAGAGGACTCAAACACATAGTTGTACATCAACGTTCACAGTGGCATTATTCACAATTGCCAAAAGGTGTCCATCAACAGATGAATGGATAAACACAATATGGTATATACATACAATGGAATATTTTTCAGTCCTAAAAAGGAATGAAGTTTTGATACATGTAACAGCACAGATAAACCTTGGAGACATCATGTTGAGAGAAACAAGCCAGATGCAAAAGGTCAAGGATTATATGAACTCACTGATACGAAATAATTAGAATATGCAAATTTACAGAGTCAGAAACTAGAAAAAGGTTACCAGGAGCCGGGGGTGGGGGGGGTGGGGGGGTAGGGAATGAAAGTTGAGAACATCAACAACAACAACAAAACAAAACAGAAAAAGATACTCTAAAAGAAAGATAAAGAATTAGTTACAGTGTATTTTCTCTGGTAAAAATATGCAGCCGGTATGATGGATTTGTATAGGTACACACTTTAAAACAGAACAAACAACTTAAATTCCTTGAAACGGAAGTGTGCTTTGTTATTTCCATTTTAATAACGTGGTAACCACAATATTTCTTAAAGGCATGGCATGATACTTACTGAGGGTCTAAGCAGCATTTCCTATTTTAATTACATGAATACTCTTCAATTCCCATCTTAATAATGTATTTTCATTTAAGAAGTTGACAAGTCTTTGATTAGAAAATGAAATTAATTGAATGAAACTTGATTTAATTATGTGAGTGTTCATTTAGATACTAAAATCAAAGCTTATATTTCAGAATATAACTCAGAAACAGAGCTCAACAAATGAAATAATGCATTTGGAAGTCTTACATGCATTGGATTTAATTACTTAACATCACTTATTTTCATGCATTCTGTAATCTGTAATTGTTAAGCCTTTTATGTGGATATTTTAAGAATAAAACACAACATCGAAATGAAATGACCTAGTAAATTTTGTTGCCCTTAATAATTTTAGCAACAAAAATTGGGACTTTTGGGCTATATTTCTCCTGATATTGTAACCAAATTCTCACCCAGTCCACAATTTAAATGCAGTCCACAATTTTAAAGTTACTACCCCCTTTTTTTGGACAGTTTTGGCAGCAGAAGTGCTGCACTAAATTGAAATATATTACTTTTAGAGAAACACTCTTCTCTTTCATTACTTTCCTCTCTTTAAAAAATAAAAAAGAAAGCCTTGCTAAATCAGATCACCTTTTGAAGTTTTGGATAATGAGAAACCATACTCATTTCTCTCCTGGGGGCAGTAAAACCCTTTATTTCTAACATTTTCCAAACTTGCTCTGATTTATTTTAAAATAATAGGCAGTTCACACACTATTTGGACACTAGGCTACTCAAAGTTTGGTAATGCTCCCAGCAGTCCATTACCACATTTGGTATTCTGACACATTAGGAAAAAAGAAAAAGAAAGAGCATATATATAACATTTTCATAGTTTATTTATTGAATATAAATAATGTTTATTTATCAAAGAGAACAAATGGATCAAATACCCAAAGGATTGTTTTTGGAAATACACATTGAAGGTAGAATCTGTGATTTTTACCTTTGTATTTTTTATGATCTCATATGATACCTCTTCTAAAAAATTAATCTTGTAAGACTTTATCATTCATTCTAAATGTCATGGATATAACTTTACAGGAGCATTCTAGAGTCTTTGAGCATTTGAATTACCATATGCAAAGCATTTTTTTAGTTCTCCTTTAGAAATATGACTTTATCTTGGCACATTATCAGAATATTATGAATGGGTTATCTTTTTGTACATATAACTCTTAACTACATATATCACCTCTGATATGTATGTTCTCATATATGTATGCCTTTATTTTTTTCTTTATGGCAGAAAAAATATTTTTGCTGAGAAAATTATTATATAAAATTTATTGAAAAGCTATTTTCCCTGGGACTTTGATGAGTATTTTACATAATTCTCTATTTTTACATAAAACAGCAAGATGTGAATTACAAACCCAGTTTTACAGCTGAGGAAAACAGGTCTCAAAGAGGTTTAGCAATTTGCCAATTTAGTAAAGTTACTAAGTCTTAAAACTGAAATGAGAAGCCAAGTCTTACTCTGTCCAGAACTTACATTATTTCATGATGCCATCTTTCCTCCTTTAGAAATTTTGTGTACATAATCTATAAATGCCTATATTTACATTACATTAGAAGAGAGATCTTAAAAAAAGTCACCTAAACTGCAATATTAAGACACTAGAAAAAAGTAAACTAAATCTAAAGCAAGCAGATGTAAGGAAATAATAATAAAGATGATTAAAGTAGAAACAGAGAATGGAAAAACAATAAAGAACCTCAACAAAACCAGAAGTGGTTCTTTGAATAAAAAGATTATAAAATTGAAACACCTTTAGCTAAGCTGACCTAGGGAAAAAAAAGAGAGAGGGAGAGAGAGAATACCCTAACTACTAAAATCAAGAATGAAAAATGGTACCTCATTAATGACATTACAGAAACAAAGGGGTTTATGAGGGAATACTATGAATAACTGTACACTAGCAAATTAGGTAACTTAGATGAAATGCAGAATTTCTAGAAAGCCCAAACTACAAAACTGACTCAAAAAGAAATTGATAATCTAAATAGACCTATAAGTAAAAAGGCATTGAATTAGTAATTTAAAATCTTCCAACACTGAAAATCTCACATCCAGATAGCTTCATTGGTGAACTCTACCAAACATCTAAAGAAGAATTAATATCAAACCTTCATAAAATTTCCAGAAATAAAATAAAATAAAATAAAAAGATGAGGAGATACTTCCCAATACATTCTATTAAGTCAGTATGTACAGTGATACCAAAACCAGACAAAGATATAGTAAGAAAAGAAAACTACAGATCAATGCTCCTTAGATGCAAAAATCCTCAATCCAAACATAACACTAACACATTGAATATAGGAACATATATAGAGGACTATACAACATGACCAAGTAAGATTTAGCCCAGGAATGCAAGGTTGGTTTACTGTAAGAAGATCAATGAATGCAATACACCATATTAAGAGAGTAAGACAAAAATACATGATCATCTCAGTAGACTTAGGAAAATATTTGACAAAATAAACACCTTTTAACTACAAAAGCAATCAGCAAACTAGGAATAGAAAGGAACCTCCTTAATCCTATAAAGGGCATATATGAAAAACCCACAGCTAACTAATGGTGAAAAAATAAATACTTTATCCCTGAGATCAGGAAGAAAATAAAGTTGTCTACTCCTGCTACTTCTATTAAATAGGATTTATTAGAAAGGGCAATTAGGTGAGGACAAAATAAGGCATCTTGATTAGAAAGGAAGAAGAAAAGCTATTTCTATTTGCAAATGGCATCATCTTATGTATCTAAAATCCTAAGAAAACCATGAAAGAACAATAAAACTCATAAATGAGTTCAGCAAAATTGCAGAATACAATATCAATATATGAAAATCAATTATATTTCAACAAAAGTGAAATTAAGCACAATTTTATTGACATTAATGTCTAGGTATGCAATTGCTGATTTGTGTGGTAAACACATTTTCTAAGAAACTGCCCCACTCTTTTCTAGTTGCCTGATATTTTTTAGATTATTTATTGAGCATCTATTATATGCTAGGCTTATTTCAAGCTACTCTTCTAGGAGTTTGAAAAACACAAGAGCATAAAATACACAGCCTACCTGTTCTCATGCAGTGCTAATTTTTGTTTGGGGAGACAATCAATAAACAAAATTAACAGGCAAATAAATTATTTCTGATGGGGTTTTAGTTTGCCCCAGGCTGCCGATAAAAAATAGCATTATAAATGACTTTTATAATGGGAATTTATTATGATAAAATCTTACAGTTCCAAGGCTGTGAAAATGTCCAAATCAAGGCATCATCATGAGATGCTGTCTTACCAAAGGTTGGCTACTGGAAGTCCTGATCTCCTGCAATATGGCAAGGCAAAATGGTGGCTGGTCTCTGCTTTCTCCCCTAGGTTCACTTTTTCCCCAAGGTCAGCCGCAGGTGGTCAGGCATATGGCTCGTCTCTGTTTGTCTCCTCTGGGCCTTGCTGCTTCAGTTTTGGCTGCTTGACTGATTACAATCTCTAGCCTCTCTCTCAACCTCTTGGGGTTTCTCTCTTTCTGCAACTATGAGTGACCATGGAGTCCTCTCTCATGTGGCAGGTCACACATGGCAAAGTAAAATGGCAGCTCTATTTCTGTGTGTCCTCCATTTATATAGGACTCCAGTAAAAGGATTAGGACCCACCTTGGATTCCACAATCTAATCAATGGCCCTTAACTAAAATGATCTAATCAAAAGTGATCTAATCAGAACTTCCCTGAACTGAATCTAACCAAAATGTCCTACATACAATAGGCTTACATACACAGGAATGAGTTAGCTTAAGAACATAATTTTCTGGGGTCCACAAAAGACTTAAACCAGGACAGATGACAAAGAGTGCAGCACAGATAAGTGAAGATGGATGTCTTAGTTTATCGGGCTCCTATGACAAATATTATACAAATATCAGAGGCCAAAAGTCCAAATTAAGACATTGAATAGAAGGCTTGCTTCCTCCCATGGTCAGTGGCATTCCCCTGGCCTGCAATCCTTAGGTTCTTTGGCTCTCCCATCAGATGGTCATAATCTCTCCTTCTGGGTTCCCACTGTTTTCCAGCTTCTGGATGCTCCCTATAGCTATCTTTCACTTCTGAATTGCTTCTACTTATAAAGGACTCCAGCAACCCAGATTAAGACCCAAGCATATTCAGTTGGGCCATACCTTAACTAAAAATAAAGAAATCTTATTCACAATGAGTCTACACTCACAAGAACGCATATCAAGACCAAGAACATGTCTAAATCTAAGTGCATAATTCAATCTACCACATCAGGTAAAATGGATAAGGAATGCTAGGGGTTAGATGGCTGGATGATATTTATTGTGAGTCCTAAGAAGGCTTTTGGGAGAGGAGATCAGAATACCTGTACAAACACACCCTGTGGCTATTTGAAGGATGCACATTCCAAGTTTTCCTTAGCAAGTCAAAAGAAAATTACCCAGAAAGAATAAGGAGCAAGGCCCACATATCAATTAGGTCACAGGAGGCAAAATACTTAGGACCCACAATATTTTTTAGGGCCAACAAAAGTGTTTTAATTTCTTTTACTATCTAAAGAAAAATTTATATAAAATAAAGAATATATAATAATTAATCCAGCCTAGATTATAATCATTTTATACCAACACAGGTGTAAAACGTAATTTTTAGTGTTTTTTATTGAGGAAAGGACCCAAGAAGAAAAATGTGCCTGTGCCCATAAAAATCATAAAGCATCGTTGGTAAGAAACAGAGTGAATTAGGAGAGTTAATGTGACAGTTTGAATTTTGTGATTCCCAGAAAAAGATTATATTCTTAAACTAATCCATTCCTGTCAATGCAGGGCCTTTTGATCACATTAAATTTAGTTAAGGGGCCTTTGATTAGATTAATTGATAAGATCGCTTTCGGGCTTTTGATTGGACTACATCAGTGAGGCATAAGCCAGTTGGGTGTCCACTCGCTTGCTGAGTCTGATATAAATGGAGACACATAGAAAGAGAAACAGAGAGAAAGGAAGCTGCCATTTTTGATCAAAAAACTTAAGAACGAAGCCCCAAGAGGCCTGGGCTATGAAGCAGCTCAAGGCTGAAGAGACTAATCATATGTCCGACAGCTCACACCTGAACTCAGGAAGAAAGCAGAGCATCCAAGGCTGAGAAAGAAGGCCTGGAAAGAGACAGGTTCTATATCTGGTTACCCACAGATGAGCTCTGGGAGATGGTAGATTATGGAGGGGAAGGCAGAGACCTAAGCAGAGACTGACTGACATCTTTGCCACATCACAAGACACCACGATCACCAGTTGCTGACTTTGGTGAGAAAGCATTTCTGACAGTGTTTTTTTTAAACTATTTTTTTAATTTTTAAAAGATTCTTAGATTACATAAATGTTACATAAAAAATATATAGGGGATTCCCATATGCCCTGCTCCCTACCCCTTCCACATTTTCCCACATTATCAACATTCTTCATTAGTATGGTACATTCATTGCAATTGATGGGCACATTTTGGAGCACTGCCACTAAGCAGGAATTAAAGTTTACCTTGTAGTTTACACTCTATCCCACCCAATTCTGTAGGTAATGGCAAGATATATAATGGCCTGTATCTGTCATTGCAATGTCATTCAGGACAAATCCCAGTTCCTGAAAAAGCTCCTGAATTACACCTGTTTTTCCCTCTCCCTGCCCTTAGAATGTCCAGTGGCCATGGCCTCCACATCAATGATATAATTTCTTCCATTGCAGAATCACAGTAAGACTATAGTAGAATACCAGTAAGTCTCCTCTAGTCCATAGTTCATTCCCCAATCATGAGGATTCTGGGATGGTGATGTCCACTCCACCTCTAATTGAGAGGAGGATGCAATCCACTAGAGTTGATGGATGGGACTCTCTTGCTTGCAATTACAGACCTCTCAGTTCCTTGGTATGGTAGTTCTCCATCATCACCTCCTTGTTAGTTGTCCTGGGTGAGACCAATGAACTGGAGAGCAGGTGTTGCAACTCCGTTGAGATTCGAGGTCCAGCTGGCACATGGACAGCCCAAAGAATTAAGTCTCTTGGACGTGCACCTACCAACTCTAGTGCTAATTATAGGTTCAAATAGAAGAACCGAAGAGCCATGTGTAGGGAAACCATAACTGAGTACAACTCTATCACCCAAGAGAGTATAAATTCCAAAGTAGGGCCCACTGGCAGGGCATCAAACTCCTAAGCTATCTGCCCTGACTATAGTGTCTGGATATCTCCAGAGCCCTCAGGAGTCCCACTATTTGGGGTAGTATCTACTTTGGCAGTCAATGAGATCCTGCTGAGACGTGCATAAGCATAACCTCTGGAATGACTTCTCAACTCACTTTGAAGTCTCTTAGCCATATAAACTCATTTGTCTTTACCTTTTCCCCCTTTTGGTCAAAGTCTTTTTCCAGTTGCATTGCTAGTTGGTCTTTGGTAGTAATCCCTCAGTGCCAGGGAGGCTCATCCCCGGGGTCATTTCCCACCCTGGGAAGGTAATGTATTTATATCCTAAGTTCGGCTTAGAGACAGGCCACATTTGAGCAACAAGGAGGATCCCAGGTGGCAACTCTCAGGAACCATAAAATACTAGGCTAAGTTACAATTTTAAGAGTAAAGGTTCAAAAGCACAGTCACCAATATCAAGTGCCTGCCAATGGACCATCCTCCTTCACTATAGTCATTGCCCTGTACTCAGGAGATACTTGGTGTTCCATTAGAGAATGCAGCAGAGCTCCCCAGGATGGGAATTTGATATTTCTTTGATTATTGTGTGACTCTCCACCCAATGTGACAATGCCCCCATGAACTTTTGAACATATTTATATGCCTTATATGTGTGCCCAGGTGAGCTTCCTCCCATGTATCCCCCATCACTGACACCCCACACCAATGATCCTCACCTGCCACAGGTGAAACCCTTCTGTGATCTAAAACTTCTTCAAAAATGAAGCCAATAAAATAGCCAAATACAATGGATAAGAAAATGAAATAATAATGACAGTTTTAAAATAAATAAAATCAAAAAAATTTTTTTTTAATTTAAAAATTTTGGGATAATAGAAACTAATGAAAAAATGTTAAAAACATTTTTTGACATTTTGCCTTTCATCACTCTAAGATCTGTCGTCCTATATGTACAGTGACATTTTCTTCTGTTTAATCCCCCAGTATCTTACTTTTTTCAGTTTGTCTTCAAAGAAGTATTAGGTTACAGAAAAGTCACATACCGAATACAGGGGACTCCCATATACCCAACATACTCCCCCTTTTCCCCCTTCTTCTATTAATAACATTTTATATGTGGATGGTATGTTTGTAACAGCTGATGTACAAATATTGAAACATAGCTACCAACCATGGTCAATGGTTTACATTATGGTTTATATTTTGGGCCACATACTTTTAGAAATTTTGATGTAATTTAAAATGGCCTGTATCCATCATAGCAAGATCATGTAGAACATTTCCATCGCGCCCAAAATGCTCCCTGTTCCATCTATTCTATCCTTCTCTCCCCCTCCCCTTGCTACCCATGGCAACCACCAGGCTTCACTTCTTGAAGGACATGATTCATAGTTACTTGCAACAACACTGATGGCTTGACACACTGGTCTGTCCTCCCCTATCGGGCACTGCACATGCTCTCGAGAGACACTTGCCCCTCTATATGAGAACATAGCAGGCCTCCCAGGATAGGAGTTCACCACCTTGCCGCTCATTATGTGGGTCTCCACCCAATGATATAACACACCTGGCAAGATGAACACTCACACACTCCCTAGAAGTCTGCCCCAGGTGCCCCCTGTCCCAAATGCCCTCCCCCATCCAACACCCTAAACCAGCAACCCTCACTTGCCATATTGCCAACAGAACATTTCCAATATTGTAGTTTCAACCATGTACCCGCCAATCCCCAGTGCTCACCTGCTCCGTCCCCCAACACTCCCCCCAATTCCATGTACAGTCCAACCCACCCTCCCCACCCCCCCTTTAAAAACCAGCACCACCCATCCCAACAATATCATTACAACACTGTCATGCCCCTCCACTGTACAACTACACACTTCCACTTTATCATCGATTTTGCCCATATGGGCGATTGTGGGAGGAGGTGTGGGGGGGGCGAGGGCGGTACGGAAGCTCTGAGCCCGCTGCCCGAGAAAACCAGGACGTGGACAGCTCCTTGGCGCCGGATGCCGCAACCAATCAGGGACGGACGCCTTTGCAGCTACCGCAGCCAATCGGCTGCTGACATCTGTAACAATCTCTCCTTGCCATGTGCTTCAAGATGGCCACCACAGCTCGACCCTGCCCCCTTTCTCTCATACACATTCCATACCTTATATGGACATAAACCCTTCCCAGCCAATCAACCTGCCCAGTATGTCTTACCTATCCCCTGTTTCACTCAACCCCTCCCGTTCTGTATAAATATCAAAGCCCGCCTAATAAAGTTGGACTTGGAAGCCCAGCCTTGTCTCCGGAGTGTGCGATAGTCTCCATATCCGTTGCTCATTGTCCGCTGGTGACCGGGAAGTGTCCGTCTCCCCACTCTCGTCTGCGGCTTAAGACGCAGACCCCGGCCTTTGGCTCACTGCGTTCGGGGATGCCTGAGCCCGGTGGGCCGCAACCCCCTTCCCTTTGTCCCCCGACCGCCCGATCACCAAGGGAACC
>JAQZBX010083016.1:0-13446 GCA_029593785.1 Cabassous unicinctus
AAAGTCACTGGTGAGGTCCATTAGTTGTCAAAAAGCGAGTCAACTATTCACAACATATCATGGGGGAGAGGAATGGCTCATAAAATTAAGTACCTATTCCTTCAAGGAGAATGTACTGCAATCCATTCTATGCACCTGGAATTATAGAATTCAATGATGAACAAAAACAAAAAAAGGACCAATTTAGAGAAATAGGTAAATCCAAAATTTTCTGTTTGACTCACACACCCTCTTTCCCATCATCAATTTTTTTAGCTACAGTTATCATTCATACATGAACATACAAATACTTGTAGTGAAGAACAAAACACATGAACTTACAAAATAAAGGTGTGTAACTCTTTAAAATGCAATATGCACACATCTCAAGGAGGAAATTGAATTGTGAATCGTTTTTTAAAACTTGGGCAGAGTGTCTTTCAAACACGACTAATAAGTATGAATGATGCTGCACATTTGTGTGCTTTTTCTGAGATCACCAATATTTTTCAAAACAAATCTGTTTCAATGATAAATATTTATCCAATATCTACTTATCCAATGTGTACATTCCCTGGTGATTCATATATTCACAGATGGGTGCATTGTTCTCTTCAATCATTTTTTAAACCATTTCAATATTTCTGTTATAGTTATAATAAAGAAAGAATATCCAGATGAACAAAAAAGAAATTATTCACCTTTCAAAACCTTTGTTGACACTGCCATGTTCAGAAGATTTTCTGTGAGTCCTTGAAAAAAATTTTTGGATATCTATCCATTCTGTTGATATATGATCGCACACCACATCATGTGGAAAAAGGAAGCACTGAATGCCTTCGTAAACGTGTTGGAAATGTCTTTAATATAATATTATACACTGAAATGGATATGTTTGGCAGAAAATATAATTTTTTAAAGGGAGGGAATGTTTGTTATATTTAACATAATCAATGATATGAAAGAAAAACTAAGGCACACTTATTAAAAAAACACTTATAAAGTCTGATATAATGGATTTTAATGTAAAGAAAATTGTAATTATTTTATTCCACGAAAAATATTCAGGCAGAATAGCTTCTAGGCATGAAATGTTTTTTTTTTTATTCATGCAATTTCTATTAAAGCACTCATTCTTTCTGAGAAAAAAAATTCTCTTAGGAAATTGCTCATATCCCATTTTCACAAATTCCAACACATAACAAGATCACAAGGAAAACCATCGTATTTCCAAACAGACACACTCAGAGCAATGGAATCAAGGGGCAGAGCAAGAAAATGAGAATAGAATGAGAAACTATTGTCTTCTCAATGGAGGGCCAACATTATCAACAGTCATCAGATACCAGAAACATCCATTTTAGTCCTGCAGAGTGATCATTTGGAACTCGGGGGCTTGGATGATGGGATCTTTGGAAAAGACATCCTCAGAAGAAAAGGCACTGCTAAAAATAGAAAAGAAAGAGAAGAAAGTAATCCTGGAGAAAGAAAGTGCACTCAAATACTCAAAATAAAAATGAAAAGGAAAAAAATTCCACTAGCCAACACAGGATTATGTGGGAAATGTTAAAACACAAGAGTCTTTAAAACAGACACACCAAATACACACAACTTTCCAGACATGTGGAAGGCATGGCGTGGAAAATAGATTTAAACATATGGTATGGTCTGTGGCTAGGGGAGAATAATGTCATGATATTTTATCATGATGTAAGAAATATTCCACCACGGAGTCATGAGATGCTGGAGAAAAGTGCTATGAGAATGCAGATTGAGTGCATAAATGCTATGTTAGATTACAGATTCTGTTAAAAAATGTGTTTTTACAGAAACAAGAATGTAGCAGTTTGGAGGTGAAAACTAGATATAACTTAAATTAGGATGATAGTCTCTCATATACAAATTTTGTTTGCTTAAAAATGAAAAAAATTTAAGTACTCAGTAAACTACAATTTTAAAATAATTTTTAAAAATCTATTATCATCTACTTATAAACCGTTACTTAGAAAGAATTTTTCCACACACCTTTGTCTGGGCTAATTGGAAATGAAACTTTGTAGCCCTTTTAAATAGTAAATTTTTTAATTAAGATGCTTCAGTGATATAAGTTTGCATGGAATGCCTTCTTCAAATAAATTTTTAGAACCAATATTCTTCCTAATTGTTGATGAAATAATGTTAAACCTCTCTAAATTACAGAAAAATAATCAGAGGAAACACAATTCTTCTCCGTGATTCCTCCATTTTTAATGATCAGAAATTTAAATAGATAATTCAGAGGAATTCATTTTACATGACTTCAGGATTATTTACTGAATGATTAGGAGTCTCCAGGTTTTGTTTCAAGAAAGGCTTTCCTGATGTTCTGCATATCTGTGTTTTGTTCTACAGTGTAGTGGGATTGTGATGTAGGTATCCATATATATATAAGTGTTTTTATGCCATGGTAATATTTTAGAAAGAAACGTAAATAAAATCAAACTCATTCTTACAAAGAGAGCAGAATCCAGAGATCCACACACAAAGAAATATGCTGGAACACAGAATAAACAGCTCCCAAACTCAAAATTTCTCCTATGGCTTGTGAAAGTCTCTTCCCACACAGGAGAGAAAAGTCACTGTTAAAGTCAATTAGTTAACAAAGAGGGAGTCAATTATTCACAAGGTATCATGGGGGAGAGGAATGGTTCATAAAAATAAGGACCTAGTCAATCAAAGAGAATGTACTGCCATTCTTTCTATGCACACATAATTTTTGAATTCAACAATGAAGAAATACAAAAAAAGGATCAATTTAGAGAAATAGGTAATTAGAAAATTTCCTGTTTGACACACACCACCCTCTTTCACTTCATCAATTTTTAGCGACAGATATAATTAATACATGAACATACAAAAACTTGTAGTTGAGAGCAAACCAATGACCTGACAAAATAAAGGGCATAACTCCTTACAGTGCTCCAATGCACACATCACAAGGAGGAAATTGTTTTGTGAATCATTTATTAAACTTGGCCAGACCATCTTTCAAACACAACTAAGTATGAATGATGCCACACTATTGTGTGCTTTTTCTGACATCAACAGTAATTTTAAAACATATCTGTTTCAATGATAAATATTAAACTAGTATCCTATTTATTCAATGTGTACATTCCCTGGTGATTGACATATTCATAGAGGCTTGCAATGTTCTCTTCAATCATTTTTAAACCCTTTCAATATTTCTATAATAATATAATAAAGAAAGAAAATGCAGATGAACAAAGAAGAAATTATTCACCTCTCAACCACTTTGTTGTCACTGCCATGTAGAGATGTTTCTCTGGGAGTCCTAAAGTTTTTTTTTTGGTTATCTATCCATTCTATTGATATTAGATCACATACCACATCATGTGGAGAAACGGAGCACTGAATGGCCTTCTTAAACGTGTTGCAAATGTCTTTAAAATAAATTATAAACTGAAAAGGAAATGTTTGACACAAAATGTAAATTTTTAAAGGGAGTGAAATTTGGTTAGTTTTAATATAATCAGTGATATGAAAGAGATAGTAAGGCACAATCACTTATAAAGGACGATATTTATTCTGATATAAGGATAATTAATATAAACAAAATTCTAATTGTTTTATTCCAGGAGTAACATTTGGGAATAAAAACTTCTAGGCATGAAATTGTTTATTTTTCTCATGCAATTTCCATTAAGGCATTCATTCTTTCTAGGAAAAAATTCCTCTTTGGGAATTGCCCATATCCCATTGGCACAAATTCCCACACATAACAAGATCATTAGGAAAACCTTCATATTTCCAATGAGAGATAATCAGAGCAATGGTATCCAAGGGCATAATAATAAATGAGAATAGAATGAGAAACTATTGTCATCTTAATGGATGGCCAACATTATCAAAATTTACCAGACACAAGATACATTCATTTTAGGGCTGCAAAGTTATTATTTGGAACTCGAGGCAATGGAGGATGGGATCTTTGGAAAAGGCAGCAGCAGGAGTGTAGGCATGGTTAAAAATAGAAAAGGAAGAGAAGAATGGAATCCTGGAGAAAAAAATTTGTACCATAATTCTCAAAATTAGAATTAAAAGAAAAAAAATAATGACTAGCCAACTCAGGAATATGTGGAAAAATTAAAACAGAAGAGTTTTTATAACAGACACACCCCCTACACACAACATTCTAGACAGGTTGAAGGCAGGGCTTGGAAAACAGTTTTGAACATATGGTATGGTCTGTGTCTATGGGAGAATAATGTCATGACATTTTATCATGATGTAAGAAATATTCCACCATGGTGTCATGTCATGCTCTACAACAGTTTTATGAGTATGATGATCAAATGCATAACTGTTTTGTTATTTAGAGAGCCTTTCATGATTTTCTGGATAATTTTGTATCATTTTCCATTGCTGTGGGATTTTGATGTAGGTATCCATATATATAAGTGTTCTTATGCCAGTGTTCTTATAGCTGTCCTTGAACAATTTTTTTGCTTATCTATCAACTTCATTGATATGTGATACCTTACTACATCATGTGGACAAAGTGAGCAATGAAAGACTTTTTTAAGGCTGTTGAAAAGTCTTTATTTTAAAATTATGAACTTTGGATGATATTAGAATGAAATAAAATGTTAATTTTAAAATAGAGTGTAGGTAAATCAATAATTAAGAGATCACTTTCCATGATTTCACGATTGTTTACTGAATGTTTAGAACACTTTGGATTTGGTTTCAAGGAAACTATTCCTGATTTTCTGGAAATAATTGGTCTATTCTCGAGTGAAGGGAGATTGTGACGCAGGTTTCCATATATAAATACCTGCTTTTATGACATACTATAATTTTTTAAAATGTATTGGGAATAAAATCAAACATATTCTTACAAAGAAACAGAATCCACATATACACAGATGAAAATTCAGGAACTCAGAGTACAAATAGCTCCCAGCCTCCAATTATCCCCAATGGCTCATAAAGGACCTTGCCAATGCCCAGAAGTGGAAAAGGTACTTGTATTGTTCACAAGGTGACAAAGAGTGACTCAAATGGTTTCAAGATATCATGGGGGAGAGGAATGGTTCACAAAAGTCAAGTACTTAATCCATAAAGCAGAGTGTACAACCCACCATTCTATGAACTTTTGTTTATAGCTTTCAACAATGAAGAAACACAAAAGGAAGACCACTTTAGAGAACTAGGTAATTCCAAAGCTTCAAATTTGTCTCTCACCATCCTATTTTTCTTAATATGTATTTTTAGTGATGCTTCTCTGTCATACATGAGCATGCATAAACTTGAAGTTTAAAGCAGATATCACGACCTTTGAAAATAAAGGGACATAACACATTAGAGTGGTCCCATGTACACACCTCCAGCCGAAATTTGAATTGTGATTCATTTTCATAAATTGGCCAGAGCATTTCTGAAACATGACTAAAAACTATTATGCAGGGCACAACTTCGTTGTACAATTCCTAACATCCACATGATTTTTAAAACAAATCTGTTTTACTGAGACATATTAAATCAATACCATTTTTATCCAATGTGTTCAATCCCTGGTCCTTGGTATATTCAAAGTTATGTGCATTCATCTCTTCAATCATTATTAACCTTTTTCAATAGCACTATACTAATTAATATAAATAAAGAAATACCAGAAGAATAAAGGAATTATACATCTCTTAATCCATTTGTTGTCACTGACATACATAGGTGTGTTTTTTTTGCTGTCCTTGAACATTATTTTTTGTTTATCTATCAGTTTTATTGATATGTGATCACATACTATATCACATTGACAATATGAACAATGAATGGCTATTTTAAAGCTGTTAAAAAGGTCTTTATTTAAAAATTATGAACTGAAATGGCTATTAGGATGAAAGAAAATGTTACTTTTAAAAGGGAGTGTAGGTAAATTGATAATTCAGAGGAGATTTTTTCCATGATTTCATGATTGTTTACTGAATGGATGAAAGCCCCGGATTTTGTTCAAGGTAACCATTCCTGATTTTCTGGACATCATTGGATTGTTCTAGAGTGGAGAGAGTTTGTGATGCAGGAATCCATATATAACTACCTGCTCTTATGACATATTGTAATTTTTTAGAAACCATAAGAAATAAAATCATATTAAATTTTACAAAGAAAAAGAATCCACATATAGACAAATGAATATCCAGGAAATGAGAGAACAAACATCTCCCAGGCTCTAAATTTCTCCTTTGGCTTATGAAGGACTTTGCCAACACCCAGAACAGAAAAAGGGACTTGTAGGTCCCCAAGGTGACAAAGAGTAACTCAAACATTTACAAGATATCATGGGGGAAAGAATGTTTCATAAAGGTCAAGGACCTAAACCATCAAGAATAAAGTGCCACCCTCCATTTTATGTACACATAATTATAACCTCCAACAATGAACAGACACCATAGGAAGACCACTTTAGAGAAATGGTTAATTTCAAAGCTTCATATTTGTCTCTCAGCACCCTGTTTATCTTAATATAACTTTCAGTGATGTGTAAGAGTCATACATGAACATACATAAACATGTAGTCTAGAGCATAAATCAAAACCTTGAAAACATAAAAAGGCATAACACCTTACAGTGAATGAATCACTTGAATTGTGATTCATTTTTAAAAATTTGCCAGACCATTTCTGAAATGGGAATAATAATTATTATCCATGGCTCAACTTGGGTGTACAATTCCTTAGATCCCCACGATTTTTAAAACATATCTGATTTATTGAGACATATTAAACCAGTATGTTTTAATCCAATGTGTACATTCCCTGGTCCTTGGTGTATTCACAGTGGTGTGCATTCATCTCTTCAACCATTGTTAAACCTTTTCAATTGCTCTATAATAATTATAATATATAAAGAAAAAAGAGAATAATAAAAAAGAATTTATTCACCTCTAAAAACATTTGTTGACACTGACATACATAGATGTTATATTGGCTACCCTTGAACAACTTTTTTTGTTTTTCTATCAGATTTATTCATATGTCAACCCATAGCACATCATGTGGTCAAAGTGAACAGTGAATGGCTTTTTAAAGCTCTTGAAAATGTTTTTATTTTAAAATTATGAACTGAAATTGATATTACATTGAAATATAATGTTAATTTTAAAAAGGCATGTGGGTAAATTGATAATTCAGTGGAGATCTTTTTCCATGATTTCACGATTGTTTATTGAATGTTTAGAAGGCTCTGGAATTTGTTTCAAGGAAACCATTCCTGATTTTATTAACATAATTAGACTGTCCTCGAGTGCAGAGAGATTGTGATGCAGGTATCCATATATAAAAACTTGCTCTTATGTCATATTGTAATTTTTTTACAAAATATTTAAAATCAAATCAAATTCATTCTTACAAAGGAACAGAATCCACTTACACACCAGTGAAAACCCAGGAACTCAGAGTACGAATAGCTCCCAGCCTCCAAATTTCTCCTATGGCATATGAAGGAACTTACCAACACCCAGAAGAGAAAAAGGGACTTGTAGGATACACAAGGTGAAAATGAGGGTCTCAAATGTTTACAAGATATCATGGGGGAGAGGACTTGTCCATAACCATCAAGGACCTAATCTATCTAGCATATTGTACCGCCCTCCATTTTATGCATGTATGATTATAGCCTCCAGCAATGAAGAAAAACAAAAGGAAGACCACTTTGAGAAATAGGTAATACCAAGGCATCATACATGTCTTTCACCACACTCTTCCTCTTAATATATACTTTATTGATGTATATCACTCATACATGAACATATATAATCTTGAAAGTCTAGAGTAGAAATCACAACCTTAGGATATAAAGGGCATAACAACTTACAGTGGTTGCATCTCCAGTAGAAACTTGAATTGTGATTCATTTATAAAAATTGGCCAGAGCATTTCTGAAACATGACTAATAACTACTATCAATGGCTCCACTTGTGTTTACAGTTCCTGACATCCCTGTGAAATTTAAAACAAATCTCTTTTATTGAGGCATATTAAACCCATATCTTTATTTTCCAATGTGTACATTCCCTGGTCCTTGGTATAATCACAGTGGTGTGCATTCATCTCTTCAATCAATATTAAGACTTTTCAAAAGCTCTATAAAAATTATAATAAATAAAGAAATGCCAGAATTATGAAGAAGAAATTGTTTACCTCTCAATCTGTTTATTGACACTGACATACAGAGGAGTTTTTCTGGCTGTCCTTGAACAAATTTTTTTTATATATCAGTTATATGATGTGTGATCCCATACTAAATTATGTGGAAAAAGTGAACAATAAATGGCTTTTTAAAAGCGGTTGAAAAAGTTTTTATTTTAAAATTGTAAACTGAAACAGATATTGGATGGAAACGAAATGTTAATTTTAAAAAGGAGTGGATGTAAATCGATATTTCAGAGGAGTTCTATTTCTGTGATTTCACGATTGTTTACTGAAATTTTAAAGGCTCCAGATTTTGTTTCAAGGAAACCATTCCCTATTTTCTGGACATCATTGGGGAGTTCTTGAGAGCAGAGGGATTGTGATGCAGGTATCCATGTATAAATACCTGCTCTTATGACATATTGTAATTTTTTAGAGTGTATTGGAAATAAATTCCAACTCATTCTTACAAAGAATCAGAATTCACATCTTCAGAAATGAAAACACAGGAACTCAGAGGGCAAATTGCTTCGAGCCTCTCAATTTCTCCTATGGCTTGAAGGTCCTTGCCAACACCCAAAGCTGTAAAGGGACATGTAGGTTCCACAAGGTGAAAAAGAATGACTCAAATACTTACAAGATATCATGGGGATGAGGAATGGTTCATAAAAGTCAAGGACCTAATCCATAAAGCAGAGTATACCGACTAACATTCAATTCATGTGTGATTATATTCTCCAAAAATGAAGAAACACAATAGGAAGACCGCTTAAGAGAAATAGGTAATTCCCAAGCTTCATATTTGTCTCTCAACTCACTCTTTCTCTTAATATATATTTTTCATGAAGCATATCAAACATACATGAATATACATAAACTTGAAGTATAGAGCAGAAACACAACCTTAGAAAATAAAGTGGCATAACATCGTACAATGATCAAATACACACATCTCCAGGAGAAACTTGAATTGTGGTTCATTTTAAAATATTTTCCAAAGCTTTTCTGAAACAGGAATAAAAACTATTATCAATGGTTACATTTGGGTGTACAATTCCTGACATACCCACGATTTTTAAAACAAATCTGTTGGTTTTTTTTTTTTTCAGACATATTTACCCAATATCTATATTAGCCAATGTGTACATTCCCTGGTCCTTGGTATATTCCCAGCGGTGTGCATTCATCTCCTCAATCATTATTAAAACTTTTCTATAGCTCTATAATAATTATAATGAATAAGGAAAAACCAGTACAATAAATAAGAAATTATTCACCTCTGATTCCATTTGTCAAAACTGACATATATAGGTGTTTGTCTGGCTGTCTTTGAAAAACTTTTTTTGTTCATCGCTTAGTTGTATTGATAAGTGATCCCATTCCATATCATGCGGACAAAGTGAACAATGAATGGCTTTTTTTAAAGCTGTTGAAAATTCTTTATGCTAAAACTATGAACTAAAATGCATATTACATTTAAAGAAAATGTTAATTTTAAAAGGCAGTGTAGGTAAATTGATAATTCAGAGGAGATTTTTTCCCATGATCTCATGCTTGTTTAGTGAATTTTTGGAAGGTTACAGATTATGATTAAAGGAAACCATTACTGATTTTCTGGACATCATTCATCACTTCTCAAGTGCAGAGAGATTGTGATGCAGGTATCGACATATAAACACTTACTCTTATGAATTATTGTAATTTTTTAGAAAGTATTGGAAATAAAAACATACTCATTCTTACAGAAAAACACAATACACATTACACAAATGAAAACCCAGGAAATCCGAGTATAAATAGCTCCCAGCCTCCAAATTTCTCCTTTGGCTTATGAAGGAACTTGCCAACACCAAGAAGAGAAAAAGGGACTTGTAGGTTACACAAAGTGACAAAGTGTGACTCAAATGTTTAAAAGATATCATGTGAAAGAAGAATGGTTCATAAAATTCAAGGAACTAATCCATCAAGCAGATTGTACCAACCTCCATTCTATGCAAGAATGATTATACTCACCAACAATGAAGAAACACGAAAGGAACACTTTAAAGAAGTAGGTAATTCCAAAGCTTCATATTTGTCTCTCACAACCAACTTTCTCTAATTTTTTTTTAGTGATACATATCAGTCATACATGAACATACATAAACATCAGGGACAGAGCAGAAATCACAGCCTTGTCAAATAAAGGGTGATAGTAACTTACAGTGGTCCCATCTCCCACAGAAACTTGAATAGTGATCCATTTTTAAA
Source organism: Cabassous unicinctus (assembly GCA_029593785.1). Lineage (NCBI taxonomy): Eukaryota > Metazoa > Chordata > Mammalia > Cingulata > Chlamyphoridae > Cabassous > Cabassous unicinctus. The sequence goes on from JAQZBX010083016.1 coordinate 10,422, forward strand.
AATTGGTGAGAGCATTTCTGAAACATGGCTATTAACTGTTATCCAAGGATCAACTAAGGTGTACAATTCCAGACATCACCTGATATTTAAAATAAATCTGTTTTATTGAAACATATTAAACCAATAACTTTTTTATCTAATGTGTGCATTCACTGGTCCTTGGTATATTCACAGTGGTGTGCATTGATATCTTCAATCATTATTGAACGTTTTCAATAGCTCTATAATAATTATAATAAATACAGAAATATTGTAAGAATAAACAAGAAATTATTCACCCCTCGATCCTTTTGTTGACACTGACATACATAGATGTTTTTCTGGCTCAACATGAAAAACTTTTTGTGTTTCTCTATCACTTTTATTGATATGTGATCCCATACTAAATCATGTGGACAAAGCAAAAAATGAATGGCTTTTTTAAAGCTATTCAAAAGGTCTTTATTTTAAAATTATATACTGAAATGAATGTTACATTAAAAGAAATTTTAATTTTAAAGGGGAGTAAATAAAAAAAATTCAGAGGAGATCTATTTCCATGATTTCTCAATTGCTGTGCTGAATGAATAGAAGGCTCCAGATTTTGTTTACAGGGAACCATTCCTGATTTTCTGGACATCATTAAACTGATCTCGAGTGCAGAGAGATTGTGATGCAGGCATCCATATATAAATACCTGCTCTTATGACATATAGTAATTTTGTAAAAAGTATTGGAAATAAAATCAAAGTAATTTTTACAAAGAAATGGAATCCACATATACACAAATGAAAACACAGGATCTCAGAGTAGAAATATCTCCCAACCTCCAAATTTCTCCTATGGCTTATGAAGGACTTCACACATACACAGAAGAGGAAAAGGGTCTGGTGGGGTCCACAATGTGACAAAGAGGGACTCAAATGTTTACAAGATATCATGGGGGAGAAGAATGATTCATAAAAGTCAAAGACCTAATCCATCAAGTACAGTATACTGCCCTCCCTTTAATGCACGTGAGATTATAACCGCCAGCAAGGACGAAACAAAAAAGGAAGATCATTTTAGAGAAATAGGTAATTCCAAAACTTTATATTTATCTCTCAATACCCTCTTTCTCTTGATATATATTTTTAGTGGTGCATATCATTCATACATGAACATACTTAAACTTCAAATCTACACTAGAAATCACAACCTTGAAAAATAAGTGGGCATAAACTTTAAAGTGGTCCCATCTCAAGGAGAAACTTGAATTTTGATTCATTTTTAAAAATTGGCTTCATTATTTCTGTAACATGACTAATAACGATAATCCATGGTTCAACTTGGGTGTACAATACCTGACATCCCCACGATTTTTAAAACAAATCTGTTTTATTCAGAGATATTAAACCAATACCTTTTTTATGCAATGTGTACATTCCCTGGTACTTGTTTAATTCACAGGTGTGTACATTCATCTCTTCAATCATTATTAAAACTTTTCAATAGTTGTATAATAATTATAATAAATAAAGAAAAACCAGAAGAAGAAAGAACAAATTTTTCACTTGTCAATCCCTTTGTTGACACTGACATGCATTGGTGTTTTTCTGGCTGTCATTGAACAACTTTTTTTGTTTATCTATGAGTTTTATTAATTTGTGATCCCATACTACATCATGTGGAAAAATTGAACAAAGAATGGCTTATTTAAAGCTGTTGAAAATGTCTTTATTTTAAGCTTATGAACTGAAATGGATATTAGACTGAAAGAAAATATTAATTTAAAATGGTGCCTAGGTAAATCGATAATTCAGAGGAGATCGTTTTCTATGATTTCACGATTGCTTAATGAATTTTTTGAAGACTCTGGATTTTCTTTCAAGGAAACCATTCCTGATTTTCTGGAAATTATTGTGCTGTTCTCGAATGCAAAGAAATTTTGATGCAGGTATCCATATATAAATACCTGCAATTAGGACATATTTTAAATTTTTAGAAATTATTGGAAATAAAACCAAAATCATTCTTACAAAGAAACAGAATCCTCATACAGATAAATGAAAACCCAGGAAATCAAAGTGGAAATAGTTCCCAGCCTCCAAATATCTCCTATGGCTTATGAAGTACCTTTTCAACACCCAGAAGAGAAAAAGGGGCTTGTAGTGTCCACAAGGGGAAGAACAGTGTCTCAAATCTTTACAAGATACCATGGGGGAGAGGAATGTTTCATAAATCTAAAGGGCCTGTTCAATCAAGCAGAGTGTACTGCCCGCCATTCTATGCATGCGTGATTATAGCCTCCAACAATGAAGAAACCCAAAGGAAGACCAATTTAGAGAAAAAGGTAATTCCAAATCTTCATATTTGTCTCTCACCACACTCTTTCTCTTAATATATATTTTTAGTTATGCATATCAGTCATATATGAACATTAATAATCTGGAAGTTAAGAGCAGAAATCACAACCTTAGAAAATAAAGGGGCATAATAACTTACATTGGTCCCATACCCACATCTCCACCAGAAACTTGAATTTTGATTCATTTTTTAAATTGGCCAGAATATTTCTGACACATGGCTAATAACTATTATCCATGGCTCAACTTGGGTGTACAATTCCTGACATCCCCACGATTTTTAAATCAAACTTGTTTTACTGAGAGATATTAAATAAATATCCTTTTTTATACAATGTGTACATTCCTTAATACTTGGTTTATTCACAGTTGTTTGCATTCATCTCTTCAATCATTATTAAGTATTTTCAAAATCTCTATCATAATTATAATAAATAAAGAAAAAAACAGAAGAATAAAGCAGGAATTATTCACCTCTCAGTCCCTCTGATGACAGTGGTATGCGTAGGTGTTTTTGTGGCTGTCCTTGAACAACTGTTTTTGTTTATCTAAAAGATAATCGTTTGTGACCCCATAGTACATCATGTGAACAACTTGAACAATGAATGGCTCTTTTAAGTCTGTTGAAAAGTTCTTTATTTTAAAATTATGAAATGAAATGGATATTAGATTGAAATAATATATTAATTTTAAAGGGAATG
>JAQZBX010083017.1:0-13448 GCA_029593785.1 Cabassous unicinctus
TTTTTTTTTTTTTTGACCTGTTTATGTGGTGTATTACATTGATTCATTTTCTTATGTTGAACCATCCTTTCATACCCAGGGTGAAACCAACTTGGTCATGGTGTGTAATTTGTTAGATGTGTTGTTCAATACGATTAGCTAGTGTTTTGTTGAGGTTTTAGCATCTAGGTTCATTAGAGAGATTGGTCTGTAATTTTCCTTTCTTGTGACATCTTTGTTTGGCTTTGGTATTAGGATAATGTTGGCATCATAAAATGAGTTAGGTAATGTTCCTACTACTTCTATTTTTTGGAAGAGTTTAAGCAGGATGGTGTTAGTTCTTTCCAGAATGTTTGTGAGAATTCAACTGTGAAGCTGTCTGGTGCCTGGGCTCTTCTTAGTTGGGAGGTTTTTGATGACTGATTCTATCTTTTTACTTGTAATTGGTCTGTTGAGTTCATCAATTTCTTCTTTCATCACTGTAGGCTGCTTGTGAGTTTCTAGGAATTTGTCCATTTCCTCTAAATTATCCTTCTTGTTGGCATATAATTTTTCAAGGTATCCTCTTATGATATTCTTTATTTCTGTGGGGTCAGTGGTGATATCCCCTTCCTCATTTCTTATTTTGTGTATCTGCATCTTCTGTCTTTTTTTCTTTGTTAATCTAGCTAAGGGTTTGTCAATTTTATTGATCCTCTCAAAGAACCAGCTTTTGGTTTTGTTTATTTTTTTCTAGTGCTTTCTTATATTCCATTTAATTTACTTCTGCTCTAATCTTTGTTATTTCCTTCTTTTTCCTTCCTTTGGTGTTATTTTGTTGTTCCTTTTCTAATTCCTCCAGGTATGCAGTTCGGTCTTCCATTTTAGCTCTTTCTTCTTTTTGATATATGCATTTATGGCTATGAATTTCCCTCTCAGGACAGCTTTTGCTGCATCCCATAGGTTTTGATATATTGTGTTGTCTTTTCATTTGTTTCAAGGTAGTTACCGATTTCTTTTGAGATTTTCTCCTTGACCCACTGTTTCTCTAAGAGTGTTCTTTACCTTCCATATATTTATGCCTAATATGGTTATCTAGCCCTTACTGATTTCCAGCTTCATTCCATTGTGGTCACAGAAATTACTTTGTATAATATCAAGCTTTCAGAAATCATTAAGAATTTTTCTGTGGCCTAGCATGTGGTCTATCTTGGAAAATGATCTATGTGCATTTGAGAAGAATGTATATCCCACTCTATTTGGGTGTAGTGTTCTGTATATGTCTATTAGATCCAGTTCCTCTAATGTATTATTCAAAGTTTTTGATTCTTTATTGATTCTCTGTCGAGATGTTCTGTCTAATGGTGATAATGGTGTAGTAAAGTCCCCCACTATAATTGTAGAGGCATTTATTTCGCCACTTCGTTTTTCCAGTGTTTGCTTCATGTATTTTTAGGTGCCCTGGTTAGATACATAAATGTTTATGATTGTTCTTTCTTCTTGAAAGATTACCCCTTTTCCTAATAAATAGTGCCTGTCTTAGTCTCTTACAATATTTTTGCATTTAAAGTCTATTTTGTCTGGTATTATTATAGTCACTCCCACCCATTTTTTGTTATTGTTTGCTTTAAGATTGTTTTCTAGCCATTCACTTTCAGCCTCCTTGAATCCCTGGGTCTAAGGTGGATTTTTTTGTAGACAACATATAGATGGGTAATATTTCCTTACTCATTCTGCCAATCGGTGTGTCTTGACTGGTGAGTTTAATCCATTAACATTCAGTGTTATTACTCTCAAGGAATTACCTACATTAGCCATATTTTCTTTGGGTTTATGTATGTCATATGTTGTTTTTATTTCTCTTTTTGTCTTTTTAGTTTTTTTACACTCTCCTCCAACTCTCTCTCTCCCATTTTTTCCTTTCTACTTGCAGAACTCCCTTTAGTATTTCTTGAAGGCAATTTACTTATTGGCATACTCTCTTAATTTCTGTCTCTCTGTGAATATTTTCAACTCTCTGTCATTTTTGAATACCAGCTTTGCTGGATAGAGAATTCTTGGCTGGAATTCTTTTCTTTATGTTTTAGTAATTCAACTATGTCATACCACTGCCTTGTTGCCTCCATGGTTTCAGATGAGTAATCAGTACTTAATCTTCCTGAGCTTCCTTTGTATGTGATGGTTCTCTTTTCTCTTGCTGCTTTCACTATTTTCTGTTTGTCTGGAGCATTGGGCAGTTTGATGAGTATATGTCTTGGAGTAGGCTTGTTGGGATCTATACTGTTTGGGGTGTGCTGTACTTCCTGGACCTGTACATCTATCTCCTCAATAGGGCTGGGAAATTTTCAGCCATTAGTTCCTCCAACACCCCTTCTGTCCCCTTTCCCTTCTCTTCTCCTTCTGGGATGCTTATAATGCATATCTTTGTGTGTTTTGCATTGTCGTTCAAATCCCTAAGCCCCTGCTAGATTTTTCCTACTTTTTATCTATCTGTTCTGCTATCTGTTTGATTTCAGATGTACTGTCTTCCACATTGCTAATTCTTTCCTCTGCCTGTTCAAATCTGCTATTTTGTGCTTCCAGTGTATTTTTGATTTCTTGGATTATGCCATTCATCACCATCATATCCGTTATCTTTTTATGTATGCTTACAATTTCTTCAGTATGTTCCTCCACTGTCCTCTTAAAATACTTAATCCCTTCCTTCACTTCATTAATTTGATCTATGATATTTGTTTGGATAGCTTTGATTAGTTGTTCGATGTTCTGCATCTCTGCCTGATTTTTAAACTTGGTTTTTAAACCTGTTTCTTCGTATGGTTTGCAATTTTTGTTGCTGTCTGGTCATTTTTTTATCTTGATGGGTTTATTTAGTTGATTAGCTTCTCTCTTTACTCTAGGGTTTTATTTAGTTGCTATTTTTGTGTGTGTGTTAATTTTTCTCTTTGACACTTTGTTCCTCTTATTCTTTTTCTTTGCTGTTGTCTGTGTTCCCACAAATGAAAAAATTAGGGCCAGAGAAAAAGAAAGAGGTAAGAAAAAAAAAAAGGATAATAGTACTAATAATAGTAATTGTTAGAAGAGGAACCATATAAGACCTTGGAAAATGAATATTATCTCATGTGAGCAGTATAGAGTAATAGGAATAAAAAGGTTGAGTACCAACAATGAAATGGGAAACCGAATAGAGAAAAATATATAGAATGAATTAAAAGGCCAGAATGATGAGGAGAGAGGGAAAGAGAAAAGACAAAAAGAAAAAAAGTTAATAAAAGAAAGAAAACAGGATAGACAAGATATAAATAAAAACCAGAAAAACTGAGGACTAAACAAAGAGAGGTGGAATGTAAGACCAACAACAGAAAGTAGAAGATAGAAAGATGAAGGAAGGAAAAAAGATAGCATTGGTAGACAAAATTGATATACACAGAAAAGGGGAAACCAAGGAACAGGAAACACAGCAACCAAGAATCAAGCCAGCAGCACATTGAGGACTTTATGTCTTTGTCCAGCTCCTCCAGATCAGTGCCCTTAAGCCTCCTGCTCTGTGGGTTCCCAAAACAGCTCACTCAGGCAGGATCTTGTCCCCACTCAGCTGTTTTTTGTGAGAGAGATCTTTCTACGTCCCTTTGAAAAAAAATTAGGACCAGAGAAAAGGAAAGAGATAGAAATACAAGAAGAATAATAGCAATAATAATAGTAAAAGGTAGGAGAGCAACTGTAGAAGATCTAGGAAATTGAAAAATTAACATGAGTAAGAAGCACAGAGGAATAAAATTAGGAAAGTGGAATAGAAATAATGAAACAAGAAACAGAATGGAGAAAAATATTTAGAATGAATTAAAAGGCTGGAATGGTGAAAGAAAAGAGAAAAGAGAGAAAGAAAAAAGTGGAAAAGAGAAGTAAACAGAGAAACAAGGAGAGAGGGAGAAATGCAAATAAGAAAAATTGGAGACCAAATAAAAGAGGTGGAATGAAAGAACAACAGAAAATATAAGATATAAAGATGAAGGTGTGAAAAGAAATAGCATAGTTAGAGTAAATCAGTAAACAAACAAAAAAAGGAAAATAAACAAGCAGAGAAACAAATGAAGGGGATAAAAAAACAAGCAAGAAACAAGACAGCAGTGACTTATTTCAAAAAAAGGAGACAGAAGATGAGTAAAATAAAATAAACATGGAGAAACAGCCTTCTCCCTTGGACCCCTGTATTAGTCAGTCAAAGGGGTGCTGATGCAAAATACCAGAAATCGGTTGCTTTTCATAAAGGGTATTTATTTGGGATAGAAGCTTACAGTTACCAGGCCATAAAGCATAAGTTACTTCCTCACCAAACTCTATGGCCACATGTTGGAGGAAGACAGCTGCCGATGTTTGCCAGGGTTCAGGCTTCTTGGGTTCCTCTCTTCCCGGGACTCCGTTTCTTTCCGGGCTTAGCTCCTCTCTTGCCTCCACAAGGTCAGCTGTAGACTATAAGGCTCTTTAGGCTTTGCCTCTCGCCAAAAGGTCAGCTGTAGACTATCTAGGCTAATGGCTCGTCTTTATCCCAGGCCTTCTCTCCTTCCTCACGACCAAGCTCCTCTGTGTGCTTACTTCCCCAGGCTCCAGCATTAAAACTCCACATCAAGACTTCAACTCAAAACTACTCTAACTCTGTCCTTTGCCATGTCTTTTATCTTTGAGACCCCACCCACCAAGGGGTGGGGCTCAATGTCCTACTGATGTGGCCCAATCAAAGCCCTAATCATAACTTAATCATGCCCAGATGAACAGACCAGTTTACAAGCATAATCCAATATCTGTTTTTGGAATTTATAACAATATCAAACTGCCAAACTGCTACAACCCCTAAGGATCTTCTCAGGCTGCTGGTGTTCCTCAATCACTCACCCTGCAGCCTGCCCTCGGCAGGTTTTGAACAGGGTTTTAGTGAGTAAAATAAGAGAAATAAAAGAAAAGGAACCTTTAAAAAAAAAAAAAAGATGCAAGAAAAGCTAATACAAAGAAAATGTTTATATGTTCCCTGTCATAAAGTTTCAGCTGGATGCCTGATAGCCTGGTAGATCTCTTCTCAAGGAAGAGCCAGGAATTGAGCCAGGAGATCTCATATATACTCGGCTGGAATTCTTCCACTGAGCTGTTCTGCCTCCTTGGGTTAATCAGCCCTTTTGAAGGCTATCTGCCCCTTTTCCCTCCGGCAGATTAGATCCCCCTGCAGTCAGCTGCAGTGGTGCTGATCAGCCTGTCTCTGCCTCCTCTCTGATTTAATTCCCCTTGTTAGCTAGGTGGCTGGGCATGACCACCTGTCTGAGGAGATACCCCTCCCCTCTCCTTGTGGAGTCAGCATCCCTTCTGATATTCAAGGGGGGTGCCCAGCTGGCTAAACTCACGGCAAAGAAATCACTCTCCACCCTCCCAGATGCCTCTTCCTCTCAGGGAATCTGCCATTATGCTCCCATTTGGAGCATGGTGCCAGGGGCTCCACCTAGTCTGTCCACCCTGAGGGCTGGGTATGTGTGCCACTTCCAGCCACTGATGTAAGCAACCCACAATTATTCGTGTCTTCCCTATCTGTCCAGTTCCCTCCTAGATGACTCAGAGCACCTTCCTGTGGAGGTACACGTCTGCTCTATTCTCAGTTAGATAAAATTCACCAGGAGTTTTACCCTCGCTTAAGATCTCAGGTGTGGGGGAGGGGAGCCCTTCGCAGCAGCTGGGAGGTTTAATACCTCACAATTACTTGTTTTGGCTTCTTCATCTTTCTGACCCTCACTCTTCTGGGAGTTGGTAAGCAGTGTCCTGGTTTGCTGTTCCCCAAAGCAGGTCCCCAAGGCAGCCTCTGGCCTTTTCTTTGTTGTTTTAGTGAGAGCTAAGCCTTATCTGCCTAACCTGTCGGCCATGTTCCCACAATCCTTTCCAATGCATTTTGATTGATGAATCAAAACTCTTGACAGAGAGAACTTAGTAACCTTAAATCTTAAATGTTAACAGTTACAGTCCACTCATATATTATTCAGTTTACCTGTGTAAGATCATTGTTGTCCAACACTGTGACCAGATAAAACAATGTAAGAGTTTAGATAAGAAAAACAAGTATTTTTAAAATAAAAAGTAAAATCCATCACATTTTATTATAATTCAGAGATTATGGCAATACTAAACTATTTTTTAAAGAGAAAAATCAAGGTGAGCCCCCAAATTGAGTATAATGGCTTTCATTTTTAATATTCAGTTCCAGCCTTCCTACAAATTCCATGCACAGTTTTCACTGTTGTAGTCACAGTATACATATAATCATGTATTTGCTCACCTCCCAACAAAACTTACATAGTAAACACTCTTCTACTTTACTACATGGCCTTAAGATAAAAGTCCTAATGGTTGGCTGAGTATGAGTCTATCATAAGCATAAGATCCTTAACTATTGCCCTGTTTTTGGACACTTAGATGGCAGCATGATTTTAATAATATACATAATGCTCACTTTTTTGACATGGTCATTTCTTTTTTACAAATGAGAATTAATTCCCAGGAATTACATTATATTGAAAATGGAATAAACATTAAAAAGAAATTAGACTGAAATATTTTGAGGATAATTCCTGAAATATTAATTCTGGTTTCAGAGGAGTTATTAGACACATATTTCTGGGTATATGTGGATTGTTTTGGCTATAAAGATAAGGCCACCCACAGCAAAGATTTGTTTTCATATTCCATCTGTTTGGTATGTACTGCATAGATTTAAATTAGTTAGACCCCGGTGAGACAGAGTGTTTGGAAATACTTCTATCATTTTCTTTAATTTCTTTGTGAGTCAGACTCTCCATATGCCTAATAGGATTGTAAGCTTTGTAAAAACCTTCCAGATATGGAATCAACTTCACAAAATGAATAAGGTTTAATGAACATATTGCATTCATCAGGAAAAATGCTCCTTCAGTGCCAAATAGTGGTTGGTATGTAACACGTGTGGAGAGGTAGGAGGCATGTAAATTAGTCTTACTGTCTAACTCTTTGTTATGAAGGCAAACATCCCTGAATGAGGCTGTTTGCTTGTGTATGTCAAACACCATCTCAAATACTATTGTACAAAATTTTTTCCATGCAAAATCTGTATTCATCAGGTAGGGTTGGATTAAGCCTGATTTAATGAGATATGCTTTCCCTTCAATTCCATTTGATCACTTCATTTAATTTCCAATTTATGTTTCATACATAATTTAACAACAAACAGTAATGGATTTGAAAGGTAGAGTATGATATTTCATCCAACTTAAAAATAATCTAAGCCAATTCCTTCATCAGTGCACTCAGATTTTCATTTTTTCTTTTCCTAATTAATCACACCGATTTTTTATTAGTTAGGAATTAACCACTGCTTCCTTGGAATAGGTATGTTCAGTATGCTTGGTATTGTTAACTCTTATAGTTTCATTTTTAAGGTCCTTAATGGAAAGTGAGAGTATATAAATACAATCTCAACTCTGCTTGTAATTAAGGATCTACTTAACCTTCCCGAATCTCCAGTAATGAGTTTTTATAGAAGTCCACTATGTTTCCTTCTGGTTTTAAAGTCTTGCCTCATTTTCCAACCTGTCTGTAAATTTCTTGGTGGCAAGGATTGTGAGCTAAATGCCACTTCAAGCCCCAAATCAATGTCCCCAATAAATGACAGGTGATATAGTCAGAGATTTAACTAAATTATTAGAGTAGAAGTTTTATGTAGGAATTATTATTTTTGTCACTTTTCATTCTGCTTTGATTTCAAGCCACTTCCTCTTCCACTTCCTCTTCTTCTGTTGACAAATATTCTTCTTAGACCAGTGAATTCCTGATTGCTTATCAATAAATTGGTCAGGCAGAAGAATGTTGCTAAGCTGTTTTTCCACTGTATTCATTTTAAATCCTTTTGTCATATAAACATATAGACATGAGTAAAAAGGTTTTAGTCAAATAGTTTAGCCAGAAATAATTTTTTTCAGGTGGTGTATAAATTCACTATGTTTTGAGATAATTCAATAGCACATTCGACTCTCTATATTTATTTATATTTGTTACATAGAAGTAGTTTTCTCTTCTATAAACACCTTACATCTTATTCATTTTTATTTTAGTTTCTATTTTAGTAGAAAATTGGAAAATAGGGCAGGGTTTATAAAAGTACTGTTCTTCAACTTGTGCTTCCTATAGCAGATCATTTTTTCAGCACTAATCTCAAATAAAGTTGACTATGGAAGACTTAAAGGCCATAAAATACATGGACATGTTCCTCAATTGATCTAATTTTGAACTGAGTTTTAGATACTAATACTTAATTATTAATTACTTATATATTAATATCAACATATGTATTTCTATAATACACATAATCCCCTGAAAATGGGGGTACACCCCTTGAAAAGGAGGTGTATCAAAAGTTGCTATGTTTTCTCGACAGAATTGAGATGGCAGTTATTGCATTCACAATGAGGTATAACTTTGCATGAACTAAGCAAAGCTTATTTGAGATGAACACAGGTATGGATGTTCATATGTATTTGTTATGTACATATGATATACATAAATATTAAGGAGATAGAAAGAGGAACAATAAGGGTACAGCTACTTATCTTTTATATTTTGACTGTATTATACAATCTGAAATTGAAAACAGTTCTTACATATTTTGATTAATGCATGTTTTTTCTAATCCAAATTTCTAATCTAATTTTTTATTCTTTAAGATTGTAATCCTAAAGTTTCTAAATAGTGCTCTCCCCATCTCCTATTAAATCCTACTGTTTATGAATCTTTCTGCAAACAAAATAAATCTTACTTTCTCTGAAGTTTTAAGGACCTAATGGACTATGCAATAAAGATTTATATTTCACAATATGCTTTATTTTTTAAAATCCAGCAATCTAAACTACTTATTGGGTACCTACCTTATATAGTGCTCAGTCCTTTGAAATCTTTATTCCTTGTATTTTCAAAAACATTTGTATTTGTTAATGACAATTGGAAACATTTCTTTGTCCATCTTTTTTTTTTCCCCATTTACTAAACAATTATATAGTACCTATTTCATACCTGGAACTTTTCCAAATACTCATTCAATCCTCCTAAACTGAGGTATATACAAAATATTATCATTATTTTATAAATGAAGAAATTGAGGAACAGAGAAATTAAATAACTTGCTTAGGATCATGCATGAGTAAGAAAAAAAAAAAAATCCAGGGTCAAATGTAGGTTATGTGGTGCCAGAATCTACACACTCAACCAGCATTTCGTGCCCCCTTCCCTGACATTGTGCTATCCTGTTTCTCCTCTCCCCTCAGCCCTTCTGCATCTCTTCCCCTGATCCTCCACTTCATCTTGATTCAAATCATGGGTGTCTCCAAGACTAAAGCCATGTCAGGAGAGTAAGGATCTTTATATGTACAGGCAGGTGTAGCAAGGGCGAGTGACACCAGAGATGTATGAAAGAAAAATGTATTAGTACTCACAGGTCCTAGAACAAGGTCACACGGGGAAATATGTCAGGAACGTACACTCCAAAGCAGGGAACAAAATGTTCCAGTGGACCTGGGGACTATGCCTTTCTAATATCAAATGGGTGGAACTGTAGCAGTTGGTCATGCTAGAGAGGTAATTGGAGTTTGTATTTGATATTTACAGGGGTGTGAACTGGGTAGGATGTGGTGAGGGGAGCTAAAAACTGTTTATTTTGTATATGCCCATGGTGCCGAGGTGATTGGGGTCTAAGATGCTGAGACGCTGAGGCAGCAACACAGGGCAGAGCCCCTACTGTTATTTTAATCCACAACATGTGTCTTCTTGGTCATCACCCATTCGACTGTGAGAAATGATTTCTCTTATGCTTTCAGACTTTATTTTTATAGATGTCATTTTTGGAGATACCACTACTACTAATTAACCTTGAATCTTACTTTCTTCTGACAATAGGAAATCTCTAATGCAGGGTATTTGTCGTCTCAGACTCATAACATCAAAAATGAAGTCATTTTCTCTCAGATATTGAATTTTTCTTCTTATATAGTTTTGGTAAATGCTGTGGCATTTATGCCAGTCTTTCAGCTCAAAAATTGAAATTCATAGTTAAATCCTTCTCTTTCATCACCAAAGAACTGCTGTATACCATTTACAATATGCATACAATACATTCCTTCTTTTCCAATTTTATTTCTGAATTGATGGAAAAAACTACAATTAATCTTTTGGACTCTAGGCTTTCCTTTCATTTAAAGGTACTCATCTCTCTGCTGTCTGATAAATAACTGAGAAGCCCTGTATTTGATAATTATATCTTATAAAATGTGAGATGGCAGGGAGGAAAGTTCAAAGCTATCACAAAAAAAAGAACACACATTTAAAAAGGATTATCAACAAGGCTTAATTTCCACACTTCAGGTCACTCATTCATTTCTGCATTTTCTTACTCTTTCACAATACATCTTTTGTTCCCCTATATCCAATATCCTCATCCCCATATGTAACACACACACACACAGAGGCATTCCTTGCTTTCTGTGCACATTTTTTGAATGCTGAATGAAGTCAACCTTCTCTCTGCTTATACTAGCTTGATTCAATTCGAGTCCTAACTCTTCTTTGAAGTTTTCCTGGGGCCCACAATTCACATCATTATCCCACTTTTTCAAGTTTTTGGAGAATTTTTGTTCTGTACATTTAGCACCTTATGTCCTAAGTCTTTCTATACACCTGTATAGAATGGTGCATTCCAATAGAACTTTTTAAGATAATGGACATAGTCTCTAACTGTGCTGTCCTGTAATGAAACAACTAGTCACATGTGACCATGGTGCACTTGAAATGTGGCTACTGCAACTCAGACACTGAGATGTTTATAAAAATAAAAATCAATGTAATCCATCCTGTACACACACATACACACACACACACACTACTGAATATATCCAGAGATTACTTTGAGTAAGCAATTAGAAATCTAATATACCATAGACTATCAAAATACCCTAATTCTATATCAGTTATTTAGAATCTAGATTTTATTTCTTGAAAAGTCATGCTAGATCACTGTCTGCATAATTCTTTTGGACATGATAAGGTTATGAAAGTTATTGAAGCACCTGTTTTACTGCATATTTTCCAATATAAAATGGAAATCTGAATATGACATCAGAAAGATATAAACCTTGAATGTTGATTGTAATAGATAGATTTGATAACTTTAATCCTGAGTCTAGGATGTAACCACAGATATCTACAGTTTCTTGTTACTACCAAATCTGTTTTAGAGACCTCATAATGGTTAAAGTAAATAATTCATCCTATTAAATTAAACCTCCTTGTTTATAAAGGTAATGTTGTTCCTTTATTCAATAAGTAAGTTGTTCCTACTCTTTGCCAAGCTACATGTTAGACCAAGTACAAAAAGAGAAATAAAGAGGCCTTGCTTCAACATCTGTTAGTCTAATAGAGTAAAGAAATATAAGCATGAATAATTTCATGTAAGTTATTTGCATCAAAAGACCCATGAAACTAGATGCAACAGTGTAACAAAAATTGGATCAGTCAACTCCAGTAAGGTTGATTTTAAAAATGCTTCACAGAGGAAAAGATGCTTACACTAAGATTTGAGGGAGTAGTAAGTTTTCTTGTGGGGAAAAAAAACACCTTATTTAAGGGAAAACTAGTAGTAGCCAAAATGCAGAGCTGCTGAAATTAGCATGGAGTTTGGGGGAAATTCTAAGTTTATTTTGGCTAGGGTAAAGATTATATGTAGAAGTTTAGCTAGGGAAAATATTGAAGAAATAAACCAAGGCCAAACACTGTCAAACAATGAAGGCGATTGTCATGAGCCTGGATTTTATCCTTTTTGTTAACCTGAAAATTGGAGACATTGAAGGATTTCACTATAGGCATTGCAGGATAAAATTAGCATTTTCATTTTTTTTCCTAGCAGATTAAAGAAAATATCAGGAGGGTAGATTTGAATGAGAGGTTAGAATATACATATTTCAAGCATACAGGTAAAATGAAGAGATAATGCAGGTGACAACAAGTGGGTAGAAAAGAAAGATTGCAAAGGAGACACAACTGAAGTGAGAATTGAGACCACCAGAATCATCAACATAACCCTTTATTCTAGGAAATTCTTTACTGGGAATGTAATTCTATAAACAATTCTTTCATTGTTTTCCTGCTTGCATCAAAAATTCTTACAAACAAATGTATTTGAGCAGTTTGCTAAACTGGCAGATATCTCTCCCATTAAGATAACATCTTGCTCACCTGGACTAACACCTTCCTTCTCTGGTATCAGTTTCAAGACTCCTCAAAATTCTTGCCTCATCGAGTCCACCAATCCTAAAATATATTGCATGAATTTCGCCTATTTCCAACCAGTTCCCTGTCTTGAATAACCAACTTTAAACCACTTGAACCTAGATACTTTTCCCTAACTTTCCTCTTCAGGGGCACTATTAAGACTTTTCATGATGTTGTTTTCTCTTGCTGCAATAAGTTTAATAAACCCAGATTTGCTTGATAAAAATATTTTTCTGGTGATCTTTGGGGAAGAGTTGACAGCCAGGAGGACTTACTGATTTTTTGGATATTAGGGATAACATGGAAGGAAGGAGGCAGGGGAATAGGTATTAATGAAAGGAAAAAAGGAAGTAGAAGATGATCAATTTTCTAGCTTAGATACTGAATGGAAACTGGTAGGCTTAAAAAAGATAGGGATAAAAACTGCTGATGATTAATTTTGGGTTGTATCAATTAGTTGATTTTAAAATGTATCAGTTGTTACATATTAAGTGCTTGATGTCCTTTTTGTACAGTGTTAGGTTTTTTGTACTCTAACTAGAATAGGGTATACTAACAACATGTCAAACAGTCTTATTACAGAGCCAGGTTATGGGTTTTTAGTGGTTTATTATATTTGTGACAATTTCTATTTCATATAAAATTTTTTTCAAAACTAAAAAAGGTTTTACATTTCCCTCTAATTATTTTTGCTATCTTTATTTTATTTACATTATTTTTCATTACAGTACTACTTATGTGTTTAGATTGTATCATGACGCATCTAAGGACATTACATAAATTTTATATTTTAATGATCAAAACCAAGCAATGAGGAAAATTCCATTATCATTCCCATTTTTAAGATGAGAAAACTGGAAAGATTTAGGTTAATTAACTTATTTAAAATCACACAACTAGAATGAGGAACCAACAGAATTGAACTCAGACTGTGTAAATCAGGACCCATGGGCTTAATTTGTATTCCATAATTTAAAAATAATAATACATATAACCTATATAAACAACTATAGGGATTTCAAGGCAAATACAGCATAAATCATGGCATAATGGAAATATATGCTAATTACATTAAGTACAAGATTCTCACCGTGTTGCTGTTATATTTTGTAAACTTGCATTTTAATTAACCTTTCTGGCCTTAGAGTTCCTAATTTGTAAACAAAATAGAC
>JAQZBX010083020.1:0-13451 GCA_029593785.1 Cabassous unicinctus
AAAGTCAATTAAAAGATTTTGTGCAAGAAATTTTACATACCTAAATAAGTATTAATATTCAAAAAAACTTATTTTGTTCTCATTTACCTCATTATAATGAATATTTTTAAATGCTGCGATATGACTTTTATTTACTTGACCAATAATATAAATATGCAAAGTATGTTTACCATATCTTTAATTTGTTATATTTTTCACAAATAACAAAATGTTGAGTAAAAGGAAAAGAAATATTCTAGTACTTTTCATATTTTCTATGGATAGTAACCTCCTCAAGCCAGTCAATACCCCAAATAAACTTACATAAAACTAAAAAGTATAATGGTAAAAAACTAATATGGGGGAAGCGGGTGTGGCTCAATTGATAGAGCTCCCGTTTACCATATGGGAGGCCCCGGGTTAGCTTCCCGGGGCCTCCTTGTGAGGACAGGCCGGCCAGCCCGTGGCTCGGTGGGCTGATGCAGCAAGACCTCACAGCAGGAAGCCGGTGTGGCTCAATCGATAGAGCCCCCGTTTACCATATGGAAGGCCCCGGGTTCGCTTCCAGGGGCCTCCTTGTGAGGACAAGGCAGCGGTGGGCTGATGCAGCAAGACCTCACAGCAAGGGGGAGATAAGCAGACACAGAGAAAACACACAGCGAATGGACACGGCAAACACAAGCAGCAAGGGGGGGATAAATAAATAAATAAATAAATCTGTAAAATAAAAAAAAAAAAACTAACATGGAAGATTATGTCAGACACAGTCTTTACTATCACAACACACTAAAGAAAAAGCTTGGGGAGCAGGTATAGCTCAGTGGTTGAGTGCCTGCTTGGCACGTACAAGGTCCTGTGTTCAATGCCCGGCACCTCATTAAAAAAAGAAAAAGCTTACTAATACAGAGAAGTTCTGAATATGTGAATATAAAGTATAGAAAATTAAGCAGATAGCAAAAGACTTAGAGTGGTTCTTCACC
Source organism: Cabassous unicinctus (assembly GCA_029593785.1). NCBI lineage: Eukaryota > Metazoa > Chordata > Mammalia > Cingulata > Chlamyphoridae > Cabassous > Cabassous unicinctus. Next base: position 960 of record JAQZBX010083020.1, read on the forward strand.
TTATCTAATGCAGATTCCTTGATATGTCAAAAAAAATAAATAAATAAAGGAAAAACTTAAAAGGCAGCACTACAGAAATAACATGTTCATCGACAAAGGCTCCAGTCACTCTGACAATTACCTTAAAATTAGAAATTTTCTGAGGTGACTCTATAGATGTCCCTGCAACTCCTTTACATATGTTTCCTATTTCAACCTATTTCTACTTCTATTTGGTCACATTTGCTACCCTCAGAAGCATAACCTATTGTGCCTGGTATTGTACTGGATACACAAGGATGCTAAATAAATATAATGCTGGATCACATCACACTCCCTTGATATTACTCTTCATTGATAAAGAACATGAAAGCCCTTGGCAATACCCTATAGTTCTTTAACAGTTAATGAAATTCTTTCTGGATCCATTAGATATACTGCCCAAAGAGCACCCAGTATGTTTTTACGTAAGAAAATATTTATGGTATCTATTTCCAAAAGAATAGGGAAGAAATAAAGAACAATAAAACCTTCAATTATAAACAAAAAACCTAAGAGGAAAGTGCATTCCCCAAAACAATCAGTAAACTAAAAGTTGAATTTATAAAAGCAAGCAACATCAAAATTTAAAGGATAGTAAATCTCTCTTCATTTTTAGCAACTGATTTCTGATTTAAAGTGTTTTCTAATAGTGTGTGTTATGCCAAGAATTCAATAACATTATTTCTTAGTTGCTTTAAACCTTTTTCTAATTAAAGGGGGAAAATATCAAAATTGCCTAATTCTGTCAACTAGTACAGTTGTGAAACAGGAAATTAAAACACAGAAAACAAATTCATGATTTACGAAATAGGGATTACCACATGCCAAGTCCTATCTAAATCATATCTATATCCTTATCTAAATCATATCTATAAGCGCACAATAGGCATTCCCAAAATATTCCTATTAGTTTATCTAGGACTAACATTGATAAAAGTTAATTTTACTTCATGTGTATCATTACAAAGTTACTTACAGTTTATCTCACTGAGGAAAAATTGCAAGATGTAACGTCTGTTTCACAAAGTAATATAGACTTATGGCATGAAGAGGGGACTTATTTTTATTTGTATGCCCCTATAACACTTAAAAAGAACCTTGCACAACGGAGGCACTAATAAATGTTTGTTAGCTAAATACTTAATTTCTCCTCCTTTAAAAGTTATCAATCCTCTTAATGCCCCTACCCTTCCCTGCTACTCCTGTGGGTGCATATTCGAATATAAATTGAGTCTAAAACCCTTTTTGTCAAGCACTTACTGTATTATACGCAATTGAGAAGCAATTAATGTTAAGTACTAATAGTTCTGATCAGGCAATGCATTCTAAATGTTATTGACATTTGTTTACAGGCATATTTCTAACCCCACAAAGCTAAACATAAATTATATGTTTTCTTGTAATACAGTCTTAGCTGTCATATCCATCTCACAGATTTAAAAAAAAAAACCCTCAAGTTTATGGCACTAAAAATTCCATCAAAGTAATCTTCATTGCTTCTTGAAATAATTCAAATAGATCATTTAACTAGAAAGGAAAAATAGTTTTGTAATATGAGAGTCTTTTCAACATATGCAGGTACTATGCAAGACAGTCAAAATTGATGAATTCATACATATCCCACCACCCATATTTATTTTTTTACAGCAGACATCAATCAAATCAGAATACAATTCTTCTTTAGTGGATAGTAATGTATCATATGCAATTTATCTATCTGGATGGCTCCATGGAATATTAATTTGTAACTAAAACCAATACAATGTTATCAAGTCTAATTTAGCACTAATCCATTTATCTATATTTCATCAAGAATACTCATTCAAATTTACTAAAAGTAATCCACTTCTTTCTACTAACAAGTAATTTTTCTTTTTTGTAGGCGGAAAATAAAATAGTCAAAATTAAAATACAAGCTAAATTAACATACACAATACTGGGTGATTAAAGACTCTATTAAATAACACATCGCCTTTAAAACTAATAGGCAAGAGAAAAAATTTTGAGAAAAAATTTTAAAAGAAAAAGGTTTGGGGTAATTGCTTAAAGCACAAAATAAGAAATATTTGGTCCCAATGTTGACTGAATAAAAGACCCAGAATAGGTTATATAACCTGCACAAAAAAGTAGAAACAAAGTCATAGAAACTAAGAGAAGGAATCTTAGATCCAGTAGTTCTCAAACACTGAGGTACAAAAGATTTATTTGTGGTGTTTGTTTAAAATGTAGATTCCCAGGCTCTGTGTCCAGATATTCAGATTCAGTGGGTCTGGGGTGGGACTCAAGAATCTAAATTTCAAACATGATCCAGTTCAACCCCATAATTTTACAACTGAGAAAACTGTGTTAAGTAGCCTACTTGCCCAGAATGACACAGAATCCAGTTCTCATTAATTCTTAGGACAGTAGCTTTTCCACTACACCACTTAAACTACTTTATAATTGGAGAAAGTCTAAATTACTAATATGTCATCTGAGTCAGTAAGCAATCCTAGAATATTTCCTGGCTCCAATTCCTTTTTTTATTATTCATTCACTAAGTACTTCTCAAATAACTTCTACGTACATAGCAATATAGCAGCTTACAAAACAATTTAAGACACGAACCCTGTCCTTTAAAAGTGATTATTAGTTGAGAGGACAAGGTAAATATATAAAACTGGTAGTCTACAGCAAGGCAATATATGAGGAGTGCTAAAATAAATGGTATGGCCAATTATAAAATTAAGTGATTTACACTAACTTCACTCTGTAGAATTTATCAAAGATCAGTATTTAATTTCTTCTCTTAAACTGTTTCTCTTTCACTGTTAAGAAAGTTGGCCTTTAATAAAGGAAAAATTGTGTCCTTTTTGGTATAAGTATCTCTCTTCCCCTCATTTCATACTCACGATACCACCAATACCACTACCACCACATATCACCCCACAGGCCAGGGCAGTTGGTGTAATTTTTATGCAATGGTCTAATCAAGAGTTTGGAGCCATTCAAATGGTAAGAGTACCCCTCTCCTGGACCATATTCCTTAATATAAGTGGTAGACTGCAGGAAAATTTGTTCATTCCCCTACAATAGTATTTTTTTTTTTTAAGATTTATTTATTTATCCCCCCCACGCCTGTTGTTTTGTGCTCGCTGTCTGCTCTCTGTGTGTTCTTCTGTGTCTACCTGTCTTCTCTTTAGGCGGCACCGGGAATTGATCCTGGGACCTTTCGGAGTGGGCGAGAGGCACTCAATCTCCTATGCCACCTCAGCTCCCTGGCCTGTTGCGTCTCTTATTGTCTCTCCTCTGTGTCTCTTTTTGTTGCATCATCTTGCTGTGCCAGCTCTCAGCATCGACCAGCACTCCATGCAGGCCAGCTCTCCTGCACGGGCCAGCACTCCGCTTGGGCCAGCCTGCCTTTCACCACGAGGCCCCGGGAATTGAACCCTGAACCTCCTATATGGTAGACGGGAGCTCAATCACTTGAGCCACATCTGTTTCCCTGCAATAGTATTATATATGCATTCATTCACTGTCATGGCCTCATTATTGACAAAATGTACTGTATTATTCCTAGTCTTTGGACTTGACCATAGGACTTGCTTTGGCTAATGGGATGTTAGGGCAGTCTTGAAATGTGCTTGTGGGGTTGGACTTCCCTCTTGCATATTTCTGCCATTGTCAAGCTTCTCCCAGATAGATACTCACCCTCCCTCCAGCCTGGGCCCAAGAATGAGACACTTGGAGCAGAGCTGTCCCAGCCAAATCCTAGAAGCATGAGCAAGGAATAAATGCTTCCTGTTGTAAGCCACTAAGATTTTGTGGTTGTCAATTATTTTGCAGCAAAAATGACTGAATCACTATATTTAAGAAAGCCATACAGTCATAAATGTTTATATAAAGCAGTGGTTCTCAAATTTGTGTGAAAACTTTTTGGGTTGTAAGTTAAAAAAGAAAAAAGGTCCCACAGAAATCCCTTCAGTACCTCAAGGCTGTAGGGCTCAGAAAATCTGCATTTTATCAAGAACCCAGGTGATACTGTTGCAGAGCCCACACTTGGAGAAAAACTAAAATACAGATTACTAGACTTCCATTTCATCAACAATATTCACTAACTAGATGAATCTCATTTTAGATGAAGTGTGTGTTCCTAAAGAAATATATGTAAAATTGTAATCTAGTCAAGTGAATTATTTCATATGTATTACAGAAGCTGACCCTAAATAATACCTGTATTATATCCTTTCTTAAAATTAAGAATTCATTTATAAACCAAATACACACATCTTATTTTCACAAATTCTTTTTCTTTGCATACCAACTGCTCTTAGAATTAAGGAGCCTAAGAATTAGACAGAGAGAGGATTTATCCATGCCCTCAAAGAGGGATGTGATATCATATCAGTCTTCTAGTATTTTTTCCTGTTGAGCTGCAACTACTTGCATCAGCCTGGTTACCATACCAAGCCCTCTCCAGTCACTTTGCACTTCATAAAGCTACACTAGCCAAGCCAATATTAGACAAAGCAAAGTTTACACATTCAGAACCATGACATTCACATAATCAGTCCTGTAGCAAGATTCTATCCTATCAAGTGCCCTTGTTTCTTTTTGAAGGCTGACAGAGTAGTAAAGGCACTACTTTATCTCTTGTTCCCAATTAGAATGAGAAGTCCTTATTGTTGTTTTTGTTGCTGTTATCATTAATGCGGTAGTTAAGGGTATAGGCTCTAGAAATTTATAATCCTGGCTCCACAATTTACTGACACTGTGGAGAGTTATTTAAAGTCTCTGTATCATACTCTCCCTTTCTGTAAAAGGGCATATTAATAATGCAGAGTATAGAACTGTCATGAGGATCAAATGAGAAAATACATGTAAACCTATTAGAATATTTGCTGGTGTGTAGCAAGTACTCAATAAATGTTAGCTGTTTTGACATTGTTATAGCTCTGAAATTGTTTCACAAATTATAGCACCTGGTTTTATGTAATATTAAAGGGGAAAAAAAGCCTAAAACCACTTTTAAGCAGTGATTCTTTTAATCCAATCCTTCTAAGGGACACAATTGTAAGAATATTTTATTTACCAAATAGAAATTAAGTTTATTTTTTTAATTAATTGCTTTTTTTTTTTCCTTACTTTTATCAGTTCTGATCACAGAATGTTAAGCATGGTGCTATAAATGAGTCTGCACTCAAAAAAGTTCAAGAATAGCAAGGAATATTGAAAAGTCTCTATGTTTTGTGATTTCTGCTCACAGAATGACTGCTTAAGCTTAAGGCTTTTCACTCTCTTCATATTTTACATGAACCCCATGGTTTAAGATTAGAGATTTTAAATAGTTAACACAATTATAAACTTTGAAAAAAATCACATTTTATCACAAAAGGAATTATGAAGATTAAGAACATTAAAGTGTTTCAAAATACAATCAATTCAGAAATTCAAATTATTTTAACATCACTATATAAAGGTATCATAAAGATAGCAGATATTAATTAACAATAACAAAAGCAAAAAATGAAACTTCAATTTCAGTATTTTTCCAGGGCAGATTTTAAAAATGCAAATAATCAGGTAAACCCTGTGTCTAACATAGCAATGAGAAATTTAATGAATGTGAAAATTACACACTTACAAAAAGAAAAAAGGAACTGGAAATATGTCATGTTGTCCTTGACTCATTTATAAATGCATAATCTATTTGGCCATCCTAAACCAAATTATATGTACAATTATTATAAAAATTGTATGTACAATTTACTCCAGAAGATCTCTAAAAGCAGACTGCCAGAAGACTGTTTGAAAAATAAATGCAATCAGAACATCTTTTTTTTCTAAGGTGTCTGAGAACTAAAAAGAAAATATCCGAAGGAAAGGATAACTACCATATCCCTTTAAGCTCAGTAAAATGTCAAAGAACTTTCAGATTTCAACCATCCTAGAAGTCCAACATCAGGTCAAAGTTGTCTCAATGACAGGAAAGCCAAGAAATGCCAAATAGCTAAGAGACAAGTTATTGAAAATACTTCCATGCCCAATAATAATTCCAAAAGCATATAAAAACATAAGGGTCCAGGCTAACAAGATGGAGATACTCTGAAACAAAGTAATACTAAAACTAATAATAATTAACAGTATTATACAATGTATTTTTTAAAAATCTCACAGTCCTGACTTCCTCAACAATTATTCTATTCATTGTATAACATTTTTGAATAATGAAAGTAACATGGATTCCCAAAGAATGATCTGAATCTAAAAATAAGGTTCAAGTGTGTGTTCTATAGTTGATGCTCTTCTTCTTTATATTTATATTTTAAAAAATAATAACAGCTCTGTTCCAAAGATCTCATAATAGACGCTGTTCACTGGTGATTAAAATATTATTTTTAATCCTTGCATTACCTCACAGCTAAAAATGTCAAGATACCACACCCAATGTCTTTTTTTTTTTTTTTTTTCCTCGATAGGGGTGGGGAATTTGGGGAGGGGAGGACAGAAACTACACAAAAACATTAAATGTTTTTCTCTGGAAGGGCTGGGAAAGCGCGCGGGTCTACGGAGAAGGGGATCCGAGGGGACGCGCCGCGAGGGGCGAGTGCAGGCCTCGGCCTCTGCGGGCTCCCTCCCTCGCCACCCGCAGGGGAAGTGGCCGGGAAGCACCATCCAGGGCTACTCACCGGCCGCAGCGCTGACCAGCAGGACGACCCATAGCAGCGAGGACACCCGCCAGCGCCGCTGCAGCGAGGAAGTCATCCCTGGGCCAGCCAAGAAGCAGGAGGGCAAAGAAAAGAAATATGGAAAGTAAATACGGGCGGAGAAATACCGCCAGGAAGCTGGTCTTCTCTCGCGACTGACTTATCCTGCCCGTATTACAATGCAGTTTGAAAGGACAAATGGCAGGTGAGAGGACCCAGCTGCAGAGCTTTCATTCCGCTGTAGAAATTCCCTTCGTTTGTCTCCTTAGCGGCTGGGGGGGGTTCATTCGCCTAGGACGGGGTGCTTCGGCCCCCCAAACTGAAGGCATGTCCGTGAGAAGCAGGACGCCAAGCAGAAATTCCTGCAGTTATTTCCCTCGTAGTTTCACGATATCAAAAAAATATCCAGGTCTGGGAGAAAACATATCCAGGGTGCAGGGGGGTGGAGGTCTAGGACTGGATGTGGGGGCCGAGGATCAGGGCAAGCTCCCGACCGCCGGGAAGGGCGAAGCCCGGCGGGCGGCGGCGGCGGCGGCGCCCGGCGGCCCGAGTCGCATCGCCCTCGGCTCGGGGAGGGCAGAATTCCTTTTTAAGTTTCGCTTCGGTGCTTCTTTCACTCCGGTTTCGCTAACAAATCCTCTTCCTCGACTTGATCGACAAAGGTGCCTGCCTCCATGGACACACAGCCTTCACGCCTCCGCGGAACAAGCCTGCGCGGGTCCAGCAGGGCCGCACGGGAGGGCTGAGGGGGACGAAGGGAAGCGGGGGATGGGAGGGGTAGGCAGGCAGGGCCGGGAGCTCCCCGAGACGGCTGGCGGAGGGGAGGTGCCGGGAGGCTGCCCTTTCTCGCCTTCGCGGGCGCACTCTTCTCTCTTCCTCTGTTTTATTCCTGCTCTTCGATCCTGCTGAGGTAAATTCCACCGTGAAAGCCTTGTCTTCTCCCTTCAATGGCTCCAGTAAGCGAATCACAAGCCCCCGAGGAAGCCGCCGCCGCCGCCGCCTCGTTCTCCCGCAGCTCTGGGCTCCGGGCGGAGCTCGGGCGTCGCGGGCCGAGGGCGGGGGGCGGCGGGAGGACGGATGTTAGTGGCTGGGGAGGGGGAGTGGACAGCAAGGCGGCAAGACACCCTGCGCCCCTCCGGGAAGCACTTCCAGTGGCTCCGAGCAGACCAGACACAAAGGGGGGGGAGTCGCCGCAGCTGCCAGTCTGCGGCGCTCTCGGTCACCGGAGTCGCCCCGCCTCCGCCGCCTCCTCAGTCTCCGGCTCTTCCCAGCCCAGTCTGTCTCTGGCCTGTGGTGCAGCGCGGGCGGCGGCGGCGGCGCGACGAGACCCTCACTGCGCCCGCGCGCTCGCGGCCCCGCCCGGCCCCGCCCGGCCCCGCCCCTCGCTCTCAGACTGCCGGGGCAGGACGCGGCGGCCCTCACGCGGCGCTTCTTGGCCCTTGAACCGCCCAGGGCCGGGGGTGGGGCTGGCAGCCCGCGGTGGGCTGCAGTGGCTTTTCTTTTACACACACGCATGCCTTCCATACGTGAATGGCTTGGGATTTGTGTGTGTTTGAGACGACGGCCACATCTTTTGCCCAGCGTTCGCAAACTCTTCCGAGCTCCGTGACTTAGCCCCTGACTGAGGCGTCGCCGTCTCCTCCGAGTCTCTAGGAGTAAATCCTCCAGGGGCAGGGCTGCCCCATTGTTTCAGGGGGCCGGAGCCTGCCTCACCGTAGCCCAAAGAATCCAGACGGACCCGCCTTTCCCCGAACTGGAGACCTTGGCCTGCTCCGGCTCCCCTCACTGACTCAAACAAAAGCCGGAATTGGAAAGACCACCAATAAATTGGTGTGGTTGTTTTGCTCTTATTGGCGTCCTGCTTTCCTCAAGCACCTATTCTCTTCGCCATTCTTAGCTGACAGGAATATTGAACATTTGGAAGGATGTGAAGACAGAAAGCTCTTTTCTTTTAAAATTCTATAAACCGTCTTGCTGTGTGTGCTTGTCAGTCTCTTCAGTGCGGTTTGCACTTCGAGGGCGGGCCTTTATTCACCGAGCTGGGGACCTTGGGGTTGGGGTGGGGGGGCGTTCAGGGCATGTGAGAAGAAAACTGCGGTGGAGAGTTACTGCCTCGGGGTAGAAAATGGGGACGAGTCTTCGCACCGAAGGTAATGAGAGGGTCCGGTTGGTACTGCAGCTTCCCAGGATCGGGAAAGGATTTGTTAAGTCTGTTTTTTCGATTTGCAAATCTGATTTGTACCCAAGCGACGAGGATAGAGTAGGGGGTTGCTCCGGCCGCCCTGCAGCCCTACGGGATCAGGCCGACTTGGGTGGGATATTGCTGGGGGAGCTGGACGACCGTGACGTGCGTGGCGCCATGATCGGAAGTCTGATTTTAATTGTTCGAGGTGGAAAATTTGCGTAGGAGGGCGATCGTAGAGGTGAAGTATAGTCCTCCCTTCCCCCACTAAGCAAAGGGTTATTCTGAAGGCTGGTTTTGCTGGTCTTTAATTGTGGCTAAATGCAGTTGTTAAGATACATTCATAGATACACTCCGAGAAATACTCTTTGCTCCTACTCAAGTCCCCTCTAATCTCCTTATCTAAACTTGATGTAAACAAATGTCGACATTCCTTAAACTAGTTGCTATTATACTAAATATCTTATATAATTAGGGGTTGTGGTAATACCAGCCCAAGATTCTCAGACTTTTTTGTTGTTGTTGTTGTTGTCTTGTTTCTTTTATATCTTCTCAAGCTTTTTAGTTGAAGTAATTTTATACTGTTTACCCTTTAGAAAGAAATGTTTCTATATGGTAAAATCCCTTAAAGGAAGGGGGGGGGAAGGAGTTTATGCTTTGATTCATTATCTTCATTGCTATATTTTTGTTTTGCCTAAAGTCCTACAATAAGAAAATGGTATTGTTTTACCATTTGCCTTTCAAGAAATGAGACTCGCATTCAGAGAAATAGGACTTTACCATGTTAGAGGTGCAGAAAGTTTATGAATTGGTAGTATACGGTTTTTCTTCCTCAACATGGGATCAAGTACTTGATTATTCAATTTTTATTTGCATAAAACTTTTCCTGAGAAATATTAAGCACCCTATACATGTGTAATATATTACATGGAAAAGAGGAGGGGGTCCTAAGAAATTAACATGAAAATATATATGCCACGGAATTGGTAGGAATAATTAGTAGGAATAATTAGAGGATAAACCACCCTCTCCCTTTTCCTGTTGTTCCTTTCCAGTTGAGAAATGACTCTTCATTCACAGTGAGAAAGAACACCAGAAAAGAACTAAAACCATTCACTGGACCTGTTCACTAAGACAAGACAGGCAATACAAGTCAAGCTCCTTGAGAACAAAGGATTGGCTAGCAGGTGAAGTTTAACATCTGTACTTGTCAGGATGGGCTAGGTTGTAGTAACATCCCCCAACTCTCAGAAATTTATTGCAACAAAGGTTTATTTCTCACATATCCTACATGTTGGACACAGTCACCAGGGGGCTCATCACAAGTCTGGTTCACCAGGAAGCAGATACCGAAACTCTGAAATTTGTATGCGAGAAATGCATTGGGTAGTGCTCTTATAAAACAACCCCTGTGGGGACTGAGAGAAGCAGGATTGAGCAGAAAGGAGGATGAACTGCAACACAGTTGCAACAGAGGCTTTTAGTCTATACTTGCAGGGAGCCCTGTAGCTGGGATGGCCCTTCAGCATTGTCCTAAATTGAGCCTGGGGCTAGGTCTTTATACCCCTTCCCCATATCAGTCAGGCATTGCATGTGGGCTGCACCCAGGGAAGGGAGATGACCTTGGGTGATAGAGCTCTCTTCAGCCAAAAGCAAATCCCAGAGAGGAAGCCCCCAGAGAGCTATCAGTCACCATTTCCAGCAATTGGGAGAAAGAGTGCTTCAGTTCTAAAGGGTGGATCTGGGGAACTCACCACAACATCCATTAAATGGGTTCTGCTCATTGTAGACACTAAGAGTCCTAAGACTGATAGAGGCTTCATTGAGATCCATGCTTTCAAGTTTGCCACAGTAGGAATCATGAAATTTAATTACTAGTACAGCAGCGTCTTGCTATTAAAATGCTTCTACCCAGGAGCAATGTGCTTCACTTTCACTCACATTTTATTGGCCAATGAAGTCACATGGCCAAACCTAACTTCAAGAAAGCAGGGAAGTGTAATCCTACTGTCTTACTAGAAGGAGGAGAACCTGAATATTTGTGACCAGCCTTAATGATCACTATAGTGTCCAAGGATAAATATTTCCCATACTCTAATCACCCAAAGCCCAACAAGTAAAAGTGTGTTCTAATATATGAGACAAATTCAAGGGTAAGGAACCTTAGAATGAGGGGAAGCAACAGAGATATCCAGGTAGGCAGACCAAAAGCCTCTGGGAGACTAATGGACCTTCACTATTTATTAGGACCCCTCGTGGATTATATAAATGAATATAAATGAAGGACGTGCAAAAGCAAATCAAGTCCCTGGTCCTAAGAAAGGACTGGGGGGAATTAGGCAGATTATTGGAACAAGAATTAGAATAAGGACTAAGGCAGAATCCCTGTTATATGAATGAGAATACATGGGAGTTACTTGGGCTCAGACACTGAATACTTCTAAGAACAAACCTTATAATCATAAAGAAGTGATGCCAAAGAAAAATAGAAGAAAAACTCTTAACTTTAGCAGAAAAACAACACAGGAGACCAGACATTAGCACTGGGACACCCTTCAAGGAATAGCAGAAGGCTACTTGAAGCTGCTTGGAAACTTAAGGATTTAATCTTTAGGATTAAACTGAGAAATGGGACATGGCAGAGTCTCCTTTTGGAAAACCAAGGTATAGTTACAGGGAAAGGGTAAAAAAAAAAAAACTCAGTTGTGAAATACAAGGAAAATGAGATTGGAGATTGACACCCCTGATAGCCTCTGGACCTAAAAGCAACCTAAATCTCTTTCTAAAATATGCAAAGGAGGGAAAAAGAAAAGGGGGGGAAAAAAGCTTTTATTTGGGAGCTTAGATCACCCCCTCTCTTTCCTTCCCGTTTGTAATTAGCCTATCTTCTGGGGTTATCCTTCCCTTCAAGAACAAAATAAAATAATCTGAGCCTCCCAACCCGACTGCAAGAAGACTCCCCAAGAATTTGAAGGATCCCAGAGAAGGATTTATAGTTTCCACAAATGTACCTGATATGTTCTGAATTTATCTGCTGACATCTCGTAAGAGCTTTTCCTTGCTAATGCCAGAGTAGATACAAGACCCTCCATTTATTCTCCAAGCTACTCCATATGTGGTTAAAATTTTTACTGAGGCTAAGAGTTTAAAAAAAAAAAAAAAATTGTAACATAGTAAAGGAAATTTTAAAATAGATTATCAGATATCACTGCTCCCGAAGTCCTTGAGTGATACATTTACCTTCAGAGTGAAATCACTCACACCTCTTGAAAGTCTCCATTCTTGCTGACTGTCTGCCAGAGGCTACTTTCAGGTATTAGAGACCCCTGCAGTTCCTTGCCACATAGCTTTTTCCATAGGCATCTTCACAACATGATAGCTTACTTCTTCAAAGCCAGCAAGGAGGGAAGCGGTTGTGGCTCAATTGATAGAGCTCCCGTTTACCATATGGGAGGCCCCAGGTTCGCTTTCCGGGGCCCCCTTGTGAGGGTGGGCCAACCCGCGTGGCGCGGTGGGCTGATGCAGCAAAGACCTCACAACAAGGGGGAGATAGGCAGACACAGAAAGGGTACACAGCAAGCACGGGCAGCAAGGGGGGGATAA
>JAQZBX010083021.1:0-13452 GCA_029593785.1 Cabassous unicinctus
CCCTGGTTGTTTTCTGTGAAAACAGCAGTGAGCAGATTCGGTTTTGAGCTGGCCCCGAGGAAAGTGTTCAGGAGTTGTGTGGGCAGGGGGGAAGGAGGAGAGCCATTGGAGAACTGAGAATTTGTTTTTGCTTTTTTTTTCTTTTTAACATTTTTTTATATTAGTAATAAACACAGTGGAAACAAAAAAAAAAAAAAAGAAAAATTAAATGATATGTATGCAATGGTATCATAGATAGCATGAACTCAAAAGTTAATGTTCCAGATCTTTTATAAATTATGATTAAATCAAATTAAACAATTATAATTATTCCAGATCCTAACAGTCAGCATGCTTTTAAAGTAAAAGATAGATTTCAATATCATTAAACTCTCTTGTGAATTTAAACCAGCCCTTCAGGATACTGCATGGTGCCTCTCCATTTGAGTAATTGACTAAATTGGTCGCTAACCCTTAAAACAATAAAGGTATCTACTACATCTCTGGTTATGCTCCGAAAGTGGATGAAGAATACATTGCAGCTTTGGACTCCTGCAGCAGCCAGGGATGGCTCGATATGGCCAGATTTAAAGTGGACATTGCCTCCAGACTGTCTCTGTTTCACAGTGCTGAAGGGCACTATGCACCAGGCCAGTGAACCACTGAAGCCTATCCTCCTAATTTCTCTCTAGAATCAACTGTGCTGCATCATGCTTGCTGTGTGAAGGGCATACTAAGTAGAGCAATAATTACCAGAGTAATGTGAGTAGAACTTAAACAAACACAAATGGTATTATGGCCTGCTCCCATGGAGAGATAACAGGTATGGTATTGCAAACCTGGAGCTTAGCTCTATTAATTGCAGCCCAAAGAGGAACTTATGCATTGATTATTATTAAATACTGTACCTATATGCCTGATGAATATAATAATATCTCTTCTATTCTAGATGATATGTAGAGGGATATTGAACATGTTAAAAGTCTTGGTAAATCTAATTCATTTTCTAAGTAGTTAATAAATGTGCCCATAAAACAAAAGAATCGCTTTCTTAAGCATTGTCTTTATTTTGCTTGCCATATGCTTGTCTTGTTGTTGCCTAAACTGTCCTTGTGAGTTTATGTCTAGGGCAGTGCCTCTCTTCATACCTTTCCTAACTGCCCTAAGCATAGCCACTGTTGTGAGAACTAGGTTGGCAGTTTATACCAAAACCCAGCAGTCTACCACAATCTCTCCCTAAAGTTAACCAACTACATAAAAGAACTCAAGGAAGAATGCTGTTTCCCATCAACTTTGGGAGGATGCAGCCTCTGAAGGCATCTGGCCTTTCTCACTCTCATGGTCCAGTATGTCATGGCTGGCCCCCTTTTTGGGCCCACTTACCACCATCTTCTTTATCCTTTTAGTAGGACCGTGTATCTTAAATTCTAACTAATTTTATTTCTTACAGAATCAATGCCTTATTAGTTATGTGGTAATTTCATCCAGTTCCAACCAGCATGCTGGACCCATTTTCTCTCAAGCACAACAGAAAAACTAGAGGGTTTTACACGTTGTCAGGTAAGACCTACTCTCCCTAACCAGTAGGAAATAGCTACAGAAGAATGACCATCACCCTTCAGGACTCCCTTAAAAATAAGTGTGTAAACCCTCTGAGGGTGAGTTGAGGCAAGTTAGTATAGAGAAAGGGAAGACTTGGGTCATAGCTGAAGACCCAGCAGACAACATGGCCAACAGACAACATGGCTGGCTGACAACATGGTCCGCAGGTTACATGGCCATGAGACCCCACCCAGAAACCTCTTCAGGGATCCTGCAAGACCCTGGAATGAGAATCCCATTTGGAATGAGAATTTAATCATTCTGGGTCAAGGGAAAGCCCAGATATCCTCAAAAGGCCTCACCATTGGCCCCCTGAGAAATGACAGGTGGGTCAACCAATCAAAAGAACAAACATACTTTAAAAAGCTCTGACCTGGGGTCCCACTTCAACTCACCCTACAGTAGGCTCGCAGTCCATGCCTTGGACCATGTACTTTTCGTGTTTTCTTGTTTCCTAATAAACTTTTTATTCCCTTATTAATGGATTATGGATTGGCCTTACATTATTTTATGCAACATATGCCAAGGACCTAGAAGCCCAGAATCCAGAGCCATCTGGTAACACCAATATATTTTAATAAACCTCTTCAGATATATATATATATTCAAATATATAAATATATATATAAATATATATAATATATATAAATATATAAACAGAATATATATATTTCTGTTTCTCTGGAGAACCCTGACTGAGACAGTAAATTATAAATTTTGTTAAGCAAAAGATGAATAAAATAATTTAAATGCAAATAAAAGCCTGGTAGAATATTTACAACATATAGTACAATGGATAATATAATTTATATAGGAAATATTGACCAAGCCTTAAGAAAAACATGCACAAGTGACATGAATATACAATTCACTAAAGAAGAAATATAAAAGACCCATACATAATTGCTTTGCTCCTGTAGAAATGTCAATGGGAAAAAATATTTAGAACTGTTGGTGGGTGTTCAGAAAAATATTCTAATACACAGCTGGTTGTGTATCCTTGCTTATTTTCTCACAAGACAATTGTCTATATACTACTAATAAAGAATAGTAATAATGATAAAAATAATAACCTATACCTTTCTAACTGCAAGGTATTTGTTTAAAAGGAACATGCTACATACCATACCAATAGCCTTTAGAAAGGTATATAGCTGGAATCCAATAATTCAAATTCTAAGTAATTGTACTTAATAAATCATAAAAGATTTGTAAGATTGACAGGTCAGTACGTCAACAGGGAGATGGTCATAGCGGTGGCAGGGGGCTGCAGAAACCCTAGCAGCTGGGGCCACAGTGGAGGCAAGGGCGCAAGTGGCAGCGGCAACCTAGGGAGTTTAAGATGGCAGCAGGGAAAGAGGGGGCGAGGACCTGTGAGAGGAGCCCCATTGGTTGTGGTCTTGCAGGCGGCTTATGGTAGGGCATCATCACTGTACTGCATGTGAAGCGCACCCAGAGGACGATCTGTGTGCTCAAGACCTTCAATTCAGTTCCAAGGGCTCTAAGGGCTTGTCAAAATTCCCAAAAATGATCGCCATAATGGAGTACATAACTTTAATTTCTATTTGTCAAATGTGGATAAACACAACTCTCAAGGCAGTTTAACTGCATCCAGGAAACATTCTCCAGCTTCTGGTGCCTCCCAGCTCAATTGCCTGGGATTTCTACAAGACAAAATTATAGTTTGTGCAACAAACGACTTGTATCAGGTGACACGAGAAAGAATGACTCAGGAAGAGGAGGAATCCCGCAACCATAGCACAAAGTTATCAAACCTGGTGGAACATATATAGGGAAAAGGGGGCAAATTTGGAAAGCACCTCAAGCTGTTTCAGAAGCATTGCCTGAGATGAGAAGGTCAACTCCCATGAACTCTACAAATACCATTCCAAAGACACAGCAGCAGCAGTGCTTCTCAGCTAATATACCAAATGCTTATTAGGGACAGAGTGATTCACTTACTGGCACTGAAGGACTACCAGAATTCTGAGCTGCTTGATCAATTGTAGAAAGATGGTGTCAATCAAAATAACAAGAACTCCCTCCTAGCAATTCTGCAACAGGTAACCAATCTGAATCCTAAGGACCTCTCATATAACTTAAACAATTATGTTTTTAAAGAGCTTCAAAGAGGCTGGCCTGGATACAATGCAATAGACAGACTGTCTTTGGAGTCAGTGCTCTGTAGAAACCTAAGTCCACCTCAGAATGCTGTTGACACCAGGCGTTCAGAATCTCCCTTATGTTCTAGTAGAGATGCTGCATCTTCTTCTCAGAAATGGCTTTGGACTCAGATTTCATTGATCCTTTAATGAATTAAAAAGAAAAAAAGCTCGACTATCTATCTCTAATAAGTTTCTGGTAGATAATACATGTACAAATATTTGTTGAATGGTGATATAATAAAGAATAAGGGCATGGTTACTTATATCAAGGCAAATTCATTTGATGGACTAAAAAGAAATCTTTATCAATATATTTATTGGAAATGGCCAAGGAAGAGAATCACTTTACATTTTATTATGATCACAATTATAGCAACTTTTTTTCAAATTATGTGATTTGTTATATTTTCTAATTTTGTAGTAAACACATTAATTTTTAAATAATATGTATGTATTTAACATTCTGAAAATATTTGTCTCAACATTTAAAACAAGAGCCTTGTTGGACTATCAGGCAACCAAAGCTTATTAATAAGTCTGTTGCAAAAATAAGATTTTTAAAAATATTTCTTTAGATAAAATAAAGGAAAATGATATCTTATTCTTCTTTATATAGTATGCCTAATTTTATTATTTATATTTTGATTGTGCTATTTCCAATATTTGTTAATCAATTTTAGAAGTATACTCTCCAACTCCAGATTTGGTAGAGTACCTGAATTTTAGCATATGGCATTGCTAACCTGATGCTATTTCAGGGATGGTGACAAAGTAGACTTCAGAAGTGTAAATCAAAATAGATCCAATGCAATTTGACAATAATACAGTCATACAATTGGAGGCCTGCTATTGATGAGGCCCTTATTTCATTTACAAAATTGTCCACCAACTTCAGAAACAACAATTGCTTCTCTCTTATATTGTTCGCTTTATATTATGTTACAAAATTTAATAAATTTAGTTTACAAAATTCATGCTTTAAGTGAAAAGGATATTGGGGTAATATTTGATTGCTCTAAGTCAGGTTTTCTATACTACAGAATTATTGACATTTTTGATTGGATAATTCTTTCTTGTGAAGTGCTGTATTATGCAATATATATGTAGCAGCATCTCTGGCTTCTTCTCAATAGGTGCCAGGAGCAGCTCCCCTCCAGCTGTGACAATAAAAAAATACTAGCAGACATTACCAAATGTCCCCTAGAGACACAATTGAGAACAACTGATCTAAGTAGAGGGAAAACACAGTCAATCTAGTTAATATTATATTTCAAAAAAACCAAACTAAGTGCTTATAAATATTTTATGTACAATATGCAGTCAAGTAAATTGAAAATATTAGCATCATCAAAGCATTTTACTGACCTACAATGTTTATGAGTTCTTCATTTATAATTCATAATTTTAATCATATAAATAATATATTATATATTATTACATATTATATTACTAGATATTATAAATGTATTATAAATTATTCTATTGTATTATATTTAAAATATTATATAATTATAATAATTATAATTTATAATTCACATTATACTTAAAATTGGAAAACTGCATGATTTCTGTTATTCAGCTTTTCATCAATTAAAAAATGTCTGGGAAGCGGGTGTGGCTCAGTGGATAGAGCCCCCGTTTACCATATGGGAGGCCCTGGGTTTGCTTCCCGGCGCCCCCTTGTGAGGGCAGGCCGGCTAGCGCGGTGCCGTGGGCTGATGCGGCAAGACCTCACAGCAAGGGGGAGATAAGCAGACACAGAGAAGATACGCAGTGAATGGACACAGCAGCACAGCAGCAAGGGGGGATAAATAAATAAAATAAATAAATCTTTAAAAAAAAAAAAAAATGTCTGAAATGTACTTTCCTTCCATAGAGTCTATGTATCTTACAAAATAAGAATATTCTGTTTTCAGTTTTCTCAAAATAATGTGCCAATAAAATTAGAAGTTTAATTACCCAGGGAACTGATGTCTGAGCAATTCATTTTGTTTGCATGATTTTTAATTTAGTTTTATTGCAACACAGACTGCAACCTGTACTTCCACATAGAGCCAGTTCCAGTTTCTCAGAGGCACTTTTTTCCCCCTTATTGTAAACCTGTCACATTCATTTGTATACCAAATGCTTACTAGGATAGAAGATTTTAATTCCTACATTTTGGGCTACGCTGATAAGAGCTGAATATGTTTTCGTTTGCTAGCTTGCTTTCAAGGAAGCTTAAGAATTTAAGAACATCGAATATATGTTTAATGCATTTTAGCTAACCTCAGGGATTGTGTCATGTGAACTACTGATATATCCTCTGTCTAAAGATTGTCTTCTTGCTCCATAACAAGTATTGATTCAAGTCACAGCAAGACCTCCCTCTGACCAATTTTGAAAAACTTATGGAGAATGGAAAAGAAGACTTAAGATGAGAAAAAAATTGTAAAATTTTACTATTGGAAGGGAATCCAAATGGTTATATAGAATTCCATCTCACTTTTAAAATTGTAATGTGAAGCTCAGAGATTAAATGGCATATTTAATGACCCACACAGCTTCTTGTAAACTTGGGATATGAACCAACTTCCAAATCATATCTCTGCATATACTGTTAACTTCAATACTTAGAATATAGACAAACACTTGGAAAGAATTTACCCAGATCAATTTATACAACCTTAAGAGATCAAGCTATTGAGTAACTGCTGACATAACTTTGTAAAATTATGGTCCCACCACCAGTCTACTCTTGTCTGCCACAGTGACAGACCTAAAAAATCATGCTTAAGAATATATGTGTTTGTGTGCATATGTATACACACATACATTCTGTTATGAATGGGACAAGACATTGATTCTACCAAGCATTAGCTTGCTCCAAATAACAGAATTAGCTAGAAGAAAAATATGTAAATACATTCTATAATTAATAAAACAAAAGCAAGTTTGCTAATAGAAAAATTTTAAAAGAACATGAATCATGCACATAAACATGTTAATCATTTCATTGTGTTACTTTGCATTCCATTTGTCTTGTTACATAATATAAAATAAAATATAATTATATTTTATTGTATATCATATATCATATTATACCAAATGAAATAAACTGTTGATGTAGAAAGCCATGGATTATGTTGTTGTGTCCTTCAGGCTATATCATGTATATCAGTACCTGATTTTATAATCATCTGTTTCTAAAGTTTTCCACAGAGTTGCGAAAACAA
The DNA here is from genome assembly GCA_029593785.1 of Cabassous unicinctus. Lineage (NCBI taxonomy): Eukaryota > Metazoa > Chordata > Mammalia > Cingulata > Chlamyphoridae > Cabassous > Cabassous unicinctus. Next base: position 6,962 of record JAQZBX010083021.1, read on the forward strand.
TATACAAATTTTAAAATTGTATTAGCCATTAAGAAGGCATGCCTAAATTTTAAAAATAATCCATGGAACTACAATATACACTCAGTGAACCCTAAGTTAATTCATGGACTTTAATAGTACATTTATAAAAATGTGCTATCATAAATTGTAACAAATATTCCACACTAATGCCAAGTGTTTATGTTGGGCTGATATATGGAAATCCTATATTTTTGCATGATTGTTCTGTAAATCCACAACTTCTCTAATAAAGAAGAATTAATTAATGAATTAATAAAATTAAAACCGTGCCCTGCTTGGTAAGTCTGTTAGATAAAAATCTCATAGTAGAGTCACTGAAAACAGAGGAGCTTTATACCACTTACACCCATACGCTCTAAATGCTGGATGATGCCCACTCTTAAAACCTGCATGGCACTCAATATTTCTGCCTTGTAACATTTATCACAATTTAACTCTATTAATTTTGTAATTTTTAGTTTTCTTGTTTCTTTCTAATCTCCGTAAGGATGGGATTTATGTCTGCCTTGAATCTGCAGTGCCTGACCTTCAATAAACCTATAATAATGTAGAGAAAATGAGGCCTGATCTATTTATCCATGAAAATAAACTAAGCCTTCAGTTACTAGAAAATATACTTAGATGAATGGTGAATGTATCATGTCAATTCCATTGACAAACAATGAAAAATAAAAATTGGTGCTATGAAACAACTGAGTACTAGTACAGACTGATTTGTGAGCTGCAAATTTCATGATTGCTCCTTGAATGACTTCATTTCTTGAACTGAGTATCAAGGATATGAAAAGTGAAACTTAAATTGAACTCTAGTGAAGCCTCCTGTATTTTTAAAATTATCATTCAAATCTCTTTTTCCTAACACTAAATGCACTTTAAGAATACTTTTAAACTCATTTAATCAATTAAATTTTGATAGATATTAAAAGTTTACATCATTTAATTTATGTAAATTTCTCTTCTTGAATTAAAAAAAAATCTAAGGAAAATGTAAGTTTAATTCTTATATGCCTCAGTTTCCTTATTTTTACATGATAAGACTGAATTTTATGTTATTTAATTTTTAATGCTCCATAATATTATGCATATTTGCATCTAAAAGTGGTCTCTTTCCAGACTAAAACTCCATAAATATTGTTGTTCAAGTTTTACTCTAATAATTTAATCTGGTTAATATTTTATTGCCTCCCTTTACAGCAGCAGGTAATTGTAAAACTGAACACTTGGATCTCATCTATTTTCTCTTGGCTTCTATCTGCTTGTAACTTTGTCACAATTTAATAATATACTGGATTCCCACTGGATTTGGAATAAAATTCAAAATCCTTATCTTCAACTGCTTGATGAATTTGCCTGCTCACTTTTGAAGGTAAAGTCACATCATTTTCCATCTCACTCAGCATCTTTAATGCACAATGGCTTCCTTTCTGTTCTATGACCAAACCATTTTCTATTTCTAATGTGCATTTGCTCCTTTATCTCATTATCATCCTTCAGGTCTTAGTGTAAATGTCACCTTCTCAGGGAGCATTTCTTATATCAACAGAAAATAATTAGTGAGAAAATGGGAAGTTTATTTTGGTTTGTGAGCTGCAAATTTCACGACTGTTCCTTGAATGACTTCATTTCTTGAACTGAGTATCAGTGACTTTGATGTCTTTCACACAAATAAATTTCAACAATTTAGGAAAATAAATTATAATACATGAGGAAATGTAATGGTGTACCATTACATTGAGACCTTACTACATTTGCTGGAATGGAAGCAGTACTTTCTGGACGTCAATAGTACTTAGATGTATTTTGCTTTTAAAAATTTCATATAAAATAATTATTAATTCATTACACAAATAGCTAAGTAGAGACTAAGCATCTATTTCTGAGATAAATGCCATTTATTTATAATACTTGTTCAAAAATACTATTTTCCTAGGTGCTATAAAAATTATATGCCCAATTAATATTTATATGTATTAGTGGAAATCCTCCTATATTTTCAGATATCTTTTATGGCTCAGTTTTCTTTTTTTTGATTTTCGATTTAGGTATCACATATATATTTTCCATATTTTCTTAATAGAATAATAAGGTCCAAATTATGACTAGGTTCAAAGAAAAAGTGGGAAAAAAAGTTAAAATATTGAAAATAAATGTATTTTAATTTTGAAAATAACTCTAGTACTATGCAATAATATTTTGCCAGTGTTTTATTATTAATTCATAAACTATGCCTCGTTTATCTATCAATAGATGCACATAGAGCATTGCCAATTAATGTGACATTAAGGCTAATGGATTATTAATGGGTATACTTATAGCACTGTATTCTCAGGTTTATCATTTGACTTATTTTTAATGTTGTATGAATAATCCATTTAAACTGAAGAAAAATTTAAATATCCCTTGAATTAAGGATTTAAAATTAGATATTCAATGATAATTCACCTATCAGTAATAGCCAGAAAACTGACCATAACAGATTTTCCTCAACAATTTTCATCTTCCTAATCAATCTGAAATCACCTTAAGATGTTTTGTCAAGTCAAATTTGCATTTGAGATCACTTGATTTCATCCACTTTTATATCTTCTCCAGGGAGTATTAGACTTAGCCTCAGATTCTTTTTGAAACTGTTTAGCACATCCTACACTGTTTTCTTTAAGTTCCCATTTTCATTATCCCATTTATTTACCTCTTTAAAAAGTGAAACTTGATTTTTACTCTTCAATGATGACAGAATTCAAATGACAGATAGATGGAAGTATTCTGCTGGAATTGAATTCCATCCTGAGGAGTCTGCTACATTTTCTCACAGAGTGGTGAAAATCTCCAGAGTCCTGGGCAGTGCCCAGTGTAGGAGGACAGACCAGTACACCAATACACCAATACCCTCGATAGTGATGCTAGTACTGATGAACCTTGTCTTGTGAAATTCAAACTTAACCTAGTAGTATATATTGCCTAAGAGTTACCTCCTGAAAGCCTCCTTTGTGTGCAAAAGTGGCCTTTCTCTAAGCCAAACTCAGCATGTAAATTCATTACATTCCTCCTGATGTGAAACATGACTTCCGGGGATGCGCCTCCCTGGAACAAAGGGAATATTACCAAGCGACAACTAGTGATGCATTTGAAAAAAGACCTAGACTAAAAGGAGGAAATTTTAAATACAAATGAGTTTTTAAAGCTAAGAGATTTCAAAGTGAGTCAGGAGGTCATTCCAGAGGTTACCCTTATGCACATCTCAGGAGGATCTCACTGACTGCCACAGTAAACAGCGCCTCAAGCAGGGGGCTCCCAAGAGCTCCAGAGACATCTGGACACTATCGGCAGGGAAGACAACCTCAGGAAATTAGCACCCTATTGGTGGATCTTACCTTGGGATATATAATAACTTATCCTCCCAGTATATCGGAGCTGGACTCATTTATAATTTTCCTACACATGGTTCTTATGCCCTCTTTTATTTGGGCCTATAATTAGCACTATACCCATTCAATATATGTCCCAGAGACTTAAATCTTATGGCTGGTCATATGCCTGTTGAGCCCTGAATCTCAGCAGAATTGCAGCCAACACCTACTCTCCAGGACTCACCCAGGACAACTAACAAAAGTATGATGATAGACAATGCCCATCCAAAAAGACAGGGAGTATCTACATCTGCATGCAAGAGAGTTCCATCCATCTGCCCCATTGAATCTAAGCCCTCTCTCTATCTGAAACAGAGTGGGCATCAACATACCAAAATCCTCAAGCTTGAGGAGTGAACAAATATAAGTGAGGAATGCAACTATGGATTAAAATAGACTTATTATTATTCTAGCAATGGAAGAACTTGTAACATTGATGTAAAGACAGTGGTCACCAGAAATTCTGAGGGGTGGGAGAGGGAAGAATAAGCATAACATGGGATGATTTGGGGACATTGGAATTTTTCTGCATGATATTGTAATGATGGTTACAGGCCATTATATATTTTTTTCAAAACCTATAAAATTGTGCAGTGCAAAGTGCAAACCATGATGTAAACTACAGAGCATGCTTAGTAACAATGCTTCAACATATGTTCATCAAGTGTAACAAATGTACCACTCTAATGAAAGATATTGTTAACATGGGAAAGTGTTAGAGGGAGAGGGAGTGGGGTATATGGGAATTCCCTATATTTTCAATGTAACATTTATGTAATCTAAAGTTCCTTTAAAAATAAAGGAGGAAAAAAAACACTAGCTTCATAAAATGAAAAAAAAAAAAAAAAAAGAATGAGCTCTCTTCATTAAGGAGAGGTGCTTTCTCATTATTGTTTTTCAATGTTGCAGCCCTTCGCTTTCAGTCCTGTGGTGGATTGAATTGGGTACCCCAGTTTGAAAATGTTCTTAATCTTAACCCATTCCTGTAGGTGTGAACCTATTGTAAATAGGACATTTTGAAGATGTAATTTTTACTTAAGACATGGCCAACTTAATTGGAATAGGTCTTTTTTTTTTTTAAGATTTATTTTTATTTATGTTTTTATCCCCCCCTTGCTGCTTGTCCTCGCTGTGTCCATTTGCTTTTGCATTTTTCTGTATCTGCTTGTCTCCCTTTGTTGCGTCACCTTGCTGCACCAACTCACCGCGCTGCGCGGGCCGATTTGCCTTCACCCGGGGCCTCCCATATGGTAAACGGGAGCCCAACCAATTGAGCCACAGCCGCTTCCCCTGGAATGGATCTTAGTCCTATTCCTGGAGGCCTTACAGAGAAGTCCTCAGAAAGAAAGTCTCAGGAGAAGCAAGAAGCTGAAGTCAATGAAACCTGGAAGAGAAAGGAGAGGATACTGTCATGTGACGGAAGACCCAGGGAACCACAAGGATTGTGGGCAGCCAGCACCAGAATGCCACAGTCTTCAGGAAGAAAGCATTGTCTTGCTGACACCTGCATTTTAGACTTCTCCTACCTTCAAGACCATAAACCAACAAATTCCTGTTGTTGAAACCAATCGATTGTGTGGTATTTGTTCCAGCAGCAGGGAAACTCAGTCAATATCATAACCTTAAAATAAATTACACAAATCGTGTATGAACCTTGCCACAATCATGCCACTCTTAATAGCACATATAGCTCCATTTTAACATTTTATAGTTTTATATCTTACTTGTAAAACAATTCATAATGCCACTAAATATGAGCATTTTCCCCAAATACATACTTATTCAAAAATTATCATCAATTTGTAACTGAGACTTAAGAATTAACAAATAGTTATGATTGCTAAATGATTATATGGATGCCTTTATATTACCATTAGCCAAAATTAATAACTGAACTTACTGAAGCTAGCTAAATTGGTCTCACGCCTGTTTATGGTTATTTAGACTTAGCCTCACCCTAGTCTATACTTGCTATTGTGACGGTCACTCTAACCTGGTCTCACTCCTATTTACGGTTACTTAGCCTTATCCTTGTGTGTGCTTACTATTATTGTAATGGTAATTCTAGACTGAACTTACCCTTGTTTATGGTTATTCCAAAACCAAACTCACCGTTGTGTATTATGCTTCTGATTGTGATGATAACCACTCTACCTTCTTCTGTTTAATATCCATATGAAGAACCTTGTAATTGGCCTTTGTTCTATATACCTTATCTCAGAACCTTTTGACTCACCCTGATTTGATACCCAACCCTTTTCCTGTTCAATCCCTTAATGTTTATTAATGAAAGAACTTGTGCCAGCTCCACCCCAATTACTCACTAGCATCCTGATGTTAAAAATATGAAAATTACTGTAATTCCAGGAAACAGTTTAGGGCCATTAGCTCACTGTGCTCCTTGATTGTGCAAACAAATTAACTCTTACTCTTTGAAACCCTGGAATCTCAGGAATTGGTCTTTAAGGTGCATAGGGGGAAAGAACCCACTTTTGTTTGGTATCAATTTGTAAAGTTTGGACTTTCATTTTTATTTTTGATAAGTAACTAGGTAAGTATTTTTTTCTAATTAATGCACTACTTGCAGTAAATTATTGCAATCCTACTAGCTAAATGACATTGAAAATAAATGCCATATTGACAATATGCTTTCCTTTTATGTAGAATTTTTTTCAAATTTTCTGATCTAAGTATCTCAAAAAAAATATCTGACAGTGATTTTTCTACTGGGCAGAAAAAAATATGTGATTTTACAGCTAATAGAATTTAACTTATTGGTTTCATGTACATCTCAGCAAGTATATGATCCCATTATAGATTATATCTCAGCTTTAGGTATCTTTCAAAAATCTTTATAACAGTCCTTTCTGATTCTTTGAAAATAAGAATTCTCTATTTCTTCTCTAAACATTTTTCCAATGCTTTTTTTTTTCTTCTTGCAATCAAAACAGATAATGCTCTGGTTGAAGAACTATAAATAAAATCAAAACAAATTAACGATTAGATAATTGTTTGGGTCCTAATGAGTATTTCCTTTTAAGAAAGGAAACATGAAGTAAAAAA
>JAQZBX010083022.1:0-13447 GCA_029593785.1 Cabassous unicinctus
TTTTTTTTTTTTTTTTTTTTTGGAGGCACCAGGCATGAACCCAGGGCCTTGCATATGGGAAGCAGTCACTCAACCCCTTGATTTACATCCACTCCCTAGATTTATCTTGATTGACATCCAAATAAATCAGGATGCATTGCTTGAATTGTATGATTCATGAAATCATCAAGTCTATAAAAAGATTGCTCACCATCAAAAATTTGTTTCTTTTTTTCTCATGACATCTTCTTCAATAAAGTATTGTCTTCACTTGTTTTTCCAATCTAATTTGGTTCTAGTGGGTCATGGAGAAAATGTTCAACATGACTTCCTTTATTTTTCAATGAATTTTTCATCAGAAGATAACCGTTTAATATGACTACAGATATTTCAGGTAGGTGGTCTTCTGAGGGTAGGTGAGGTAATTGTGAACATATTTCTCCTGATTTAAAATGCATATATAATGGTCAATGGGAAATTTGTCTCATCTTAACATTCATGGATTCATTTTTCTGTGACCACATCAATGAGACAGACAGACCAAACAGAGAGCTAAATGTAAATGCTAACATTGGTGGAGTTCAGTGTTATAATTCCTCAGGAACTCATATTTGAACTAGGAATGAAAGAAAATGAGTATGGAGTGAGAAGGTATGTTTGTGGATCACGGTAAAAATGAAAGGTGAAAATGTGTTTATATAAATATGGAAACACTGTTTCATTGTCTTCTGTAGTTTTGTGAAGGAATGTAAAGGATCAATCTCTGGAGGTCTAGTGGGAACCTAAAGTAATATTGAGGAGTAAAGGAGATGTAATGTTTATATTTTGGGAGAGAGGTAATTTTCTGAAATATACTCCATTTTAGGTGTATGTAATTAAGCATGTAATGATGATAACTCAGAGAAGCATTCCAGAGAAATGGTTTGCTATTTTCAATTCAGAGATAGGGATGGAAGAGAGTAAAATCAATTAAATATGTAATCATGCCAGGATAGTGGATAAAAGGAGAAAAGAGGGGCTAAGATTTAGTTTTAAGATGTTCCAATAATATATTGAGCTCTGTTTGCAGTGGATAAGTTGAAGGAGTAATACAGTAGTTTCAAAACAGAAGACTAAGATGTCAGGGAAAGAAATAAAAAGCAAACGCCCCCAAAGTGGGTCATGAATCAATTATATAAACTTACATGATAAGATGGATTGTGAAGAGAGGGAGAGGCTTCTGGTAAAAGAGATTGAATTTATGATCAGTTTATAGTTACCAACAAAACAGAAGAGTAAGAGTTCAATTGGATACATTGAACTCAGCCAGTGGTACCATGACTTTCCAATTTAGTGGGAGAGAAATAGTAGCCAATGTGTGTGAACACAAGGACTACTAAAAAATATTACTTTATTAAAGGATAAGAGGCCAAATTTTATGATCCATCTGCTTAGTAGGAGGTGAATCAATCTTTTGAAAGTGAAGGGCAATGTGAGAATTTGTGAAATTCAAAAGACATGGAGAAGATTTGACATGTTTATGAAGAATAGTGGATTTATTTAATTACCAATACAGTATTACTACAGTAAAGTTACCACATACTTGATAGCCACTAGTGTGATTCTGTTTGTGCCTGGAACAATATCCTAATCATATGCTTAGTCAGATGTCATCATAGAAAATTGTAAGTATGTGGAGTGTTTATTGGTAGACATAGAAATAGTAGGATGGACATAAGAAAAATAAAAATATTGGTCTTGGTAAGTATATGTTGAAATGAGTAAATGTGGATTAAACTATACTGAAATAATGAGGATAGAGTCAGTATAGTGACTGATATTTGACAAGGGGGATCAATGCACTGGAAGTTTCCATGTGATAGGTAAATCTGGGCATGAGAAGCAGTCATGTAAACAAGCAAAAAAAGTAGCTATTACCACAGGCTCTGGTCCCTGGTTATTGATGTGACAAGGTACATTCCAAGTTAAACCTAGGTATGGTATGGTATGTAAAGCTCTAGAAATTTAAGCATGGCATATAGGCAAAGAAAAATTCAGTTCCTAGCTTTATCATTTTATAGCCATGTAATTTTGTCATGCTACTAAAATTTTCTGATCTTCTGATCATGTCCTTTTTCATAAAAAAGCATAAATATTTTTTCATAAATAAACCATAATCTAAGATTATTTTGAGAATAGTGTAAGTGAATCTGTCACATTTACTACATCATTTACCCTTTTTTCTAGATTTCAGATGAAAAGGGGTGTTTTCTTCTGTTTACAACACATTACCATTTTGCCCATGAAATAAAATTAATTATTAACAGTGTTAAGGGGAAACTTATAGTTCATAAATGATTAATTCAAGGATGTTACAATTAAAGATGATTAATATTGGACAGGATTTCAGCAATCATTTTCCTAAAATATCAAATAGAGGAAATGGGTACTTTACTCTACTCACCCAGTCTGTTTTCTGAGCCTCTTTATCTTATGAGTTTTCTGGCAGAACATTACAACCCCCATAATCTGTTACTTTCTGACCAAGGGAGTTTAAGAACTAGATACGGAGGATGGATGATATTGATACCTCAAATGATCTAAGTCCTTAATTGATTAACTCCATCATGAATTGCAATTTCAATTTTCATGAATGGGATCAAGGTCTTTTGGGGATATATCTAAAAGTTAGGGTTCAGGGAATGATATTTCTAGAAATCCCATGTGGGATTTCCCCATGTGGGGAAACAAAAATGATTTCAGGCAAGTATATACAAAACAGCAGGAGTAGGGCAAAGCATGTAGGGAGTGAGTGTCCAGGGGACTGATAAACAGCCAGTTCATAAAGAAAAATTCCTTAAATTTGAGAAATTCCAGAGTGTTTGTCTATATGTGGTGATCAAAATCTACATTTAGCCTGAGTTAGGGATACCTATGTTTTGTAATCAGGGAGAAAATGTAAAATTCACATCACTGTGGGCTAATTGAGATATACAACAATGGATTACATATTCATATCTATAATATATCTGTATATACATATTATTTATTAACAACAAGTGCCATAGGCATCTCTTATTACTTTGGGAGATGACAGTCTTCCCACAGTTTTATTGAAGCACTCTGTGTATTTGTTGGTTGGGTGTGGTATAGTTAGGGTATTAATAATCAGTGAAAGTTAGGTTATTAATAACCAGTGGCTCTAGAAATTGTGACTTTCTTTCTTGGAAATCCAAGGTAAAATTGAATATGGCCTCTTCGAGCCAGGAAGAGTGAGGCCAGGATTGTAATAGAGTATAGCATTTTTCAAGGGTCCCTGACTTGTGCTATTAGACTGCCTAACCTTATCGCTTATAATCACACCACAACTCATGTGATATTGCTTTATAATGGAACATTATGTATTCAGTATGTGAATGTCTCTGCAAGGATATCTAATATACAGTAACCACATCATCATTCATAATGTTCTGATTGGAATTTCAAACATAATTTGGACTTTTTCTCCACATGTCATTTAACTCATCTTACTGTGATATTAGTGTGGATAGTCCTGTCTGAATTTTGAATGTCTCTGTTTTAGGAATCAGTGACCTTCAAACATGTAGCTATAGACTTCACCCAGGAAGAGTGAGCCATGATGGACACAGTCCAGAGAAAGCTATTCAGTAAACGGACACTGGAACCTATCAATCATCAGATTTCTATTGATGAACCTCCAAAATTTTATTATTTATCATCTATCATCTATCTATCTATCTATCTATCTATCTATCTATCTATCTATCTACCTGTTTATCTACCTATCTACAATCGATCTATGTTCTTTACCATCATCATCTATCTAACTTTCTGTCAAATGTTTCCAATTTATCCTTTAATTATTCAACAAGCATCTGGATGAGCTTTCTCATATGCCATTCCAAGCTCTGCCCTTATCCTTTCATAAAAATTAAAAGTATCTGGAAGAAATTTGATTCTTCACTTATTAACTGACATCATTTTACATACCACTGGTCTAATCTTTCAGACTAGAATTTCATGTCTTTCCTGCTACTCAAGCTCCAATACACAGAACTGTGATGAGAACCTAATGAACATTATTTCAATGGATATATAAATTTATTAAACATTTTCTAATATTTTTTATGCTTTACAGACTATGTTGGTATTTTACAACACAGTCAAAAAATAATCAGGATACATTTTCCTTATATAACCATTTGTTTTTGGTAGACATTATGATTATTGGAGTCTTTTAAAAAATACTGTTCAACCACTGTGGAAACATAATTTTCCCTTTATGCAAGAAAAAGTTGCTGCAGTCTTTCAACCTGGCATGGGCCTCAATTACCACAAAGCCTTAATGTTTTATGGCATATGGTCAAGCGTCCTTTGTTATTGAAGTATTGTCAATATGCTGTGTTCAAAGTGTGCTTCCCTGTTTTGACTTTCAATGTTTACTTTATTCTTCACCAAAACCTTGCCCTGGACTTGAAGATAATGCACTGTTATGAATAGATAACTCAAAATCCATTGTATCTCTTTCATATAAACAGGGTATCAACTCTGCAAATCAGATGTGATTTCTCAGTTGTAGCAAGGAGAGGAACTGTGGAAAGAATTGTTAGAATTTCTCCAAGTCTAGAGACCAGGTGAGCTCCAGGAATCTGTGCATTCACACAAGGGACTTGGTCAATAAATTAGTTGATGCTTGGAAATGTCATCAAAAAATGCCCTTAAGTGAGTGATATTCTCTTAAATGTTAGCATATACTAGTCTCTATTCAAGTATCCATCTGCCATTGTCTTTGGCTTTAGGCAAAGGGATATTAATATACTTATTGCAGCTAAACTTTCACATAATGTTCACTGCCATGGTCCTCCTCTTTGAGGTTTTATTTTCACTTTACCTCCAAATAGCTAATCTTCATTTTATTTCCCCCTTATTTTAATTCTGAAAATACTTTAACTCTCACTTTTATAAAAAGAAATTCTAATCCCTATGGTATAACTTAATGTGACATCCTTTCACCATTCCCTATCTATAATTGACAATATTGAAATATATCACAGTAACATTTAGGTTTCTCAGATTTTTGTTATCTGTTAATGCCACTCTAATAAAGTTGTTTGTTTTTTCCCCAATCATTTCAGGCAGGAAATCTGATTTTTTTCTTTGCTTTTAAAGAAGCTATAGATTACATAAATGTTACACCAAAAATATAGGGGATTTCCATATAACACACCCATCCCTCTCCCACAATTTCCCCCATTAGCTACATCTTTCATTAGTGTGGTACATTTGTTGAAATTGATGAACTCATATTGCAGCATTGCTGCTAAGCATGGTCTATAATTTTCATTATGTTTTACACTGTACACTGCACAATTTTATAGATTTTAACAAAATGTATAGTGGCTTGTATCTGTCATTGCACTATCATGCAGAACAATTTCAATATCCCCAAATTTCCCCCCGCATGTGACAAATTTTTTTCCCTCTCACTCCCCTCAGAACCTCTGGTGATCACCAACTTTATATCAATGTTACACATTCTCCCATTCCGTAAATAATAATAAATCTACCTTATTCCATACTTGCAGTCCCACCTTATGCTTGTTCATTCCTCAATCATGAGGATTTTGGGATGGTGATCCCCTCTCCAGATTGGATTGAGAGGGGTCTTAGATTACAATGGGGCAGATGGATAGAACTATCTATCTCTCTTGCAATTGTGGATACTCTGTTTTTTAAAATGGGCATTTTTTTATCATCATGCTTTTGTTAGTTGTCATAGTTGGGTCAAATGAACTGGAAAGTATGTGTTGCCTGCAGCTCTGCTGAGATACAGGGCTTACCAAGCATATGAAAAACAGGAAGATATAATTCTCTGGGATAAATAAAATGGACAGAAGAATCACATGTGGGATAATTGTAAATGAATCTAATCGGGATTACATTGAGGAGATAGGTTATCATATGTTCCAAAGAAAGGCTCACCAAAGGAGTGCCATTACCTGGGATTTTCAAGTCTGCCTATAGTGTCTAGATATCTATAGATCCCTCAGGAGCACCCCTATTTGAGGCTCTGTTTACTATGGCAGTCAGTGTGATCCTCTTGAGACATGCATAAGTGTAAATTCTGGAATGATCTCCTGTCTCACTTTGAAACCTCTTAGCCATAAAGCTCATTTTTATTAAATATTTTCCCTTTTTGTTCTAGGTCTTTTTCCAAATGCATGAATAATTAGCACTTAGTAATAATTACTTGATGCCAGGGAGGCTCGTCCCTTGGTGTCATGTCACAGGCTGGGCAGAAATTAGTGAGCTTATATGCTGAGTCTGGCATAGAGTGGCCACATTTGAATGTCAAGGAAACATTCAGAAGGTAACTCTTAGGTAGTATATATTACTAAGATAAGTTTCAATTTCACAAGTACAATGTTTAAGTGCAAGCATGAATATCAAGTGCCTGGCATATTGGTCTATCCTCCTGTGCTAGGCACTGCTCATGTTCTCTAGAGATTCATACATTCTATTAGAGAACATAGCAGGACTCTGCAGGATGAGAAGTCAATATTCTGTTGTTTATTGTGTGGGCCTCCACCCACCAAGACAACCCCACATGATCACATGAACACATTCATATTCCATAGAGGCATGCCACAGGTATACCCCTCCCCAAAAATCCTCCCACCACTGATGACCTGCGACAGTGACCCTTCCCTCCCACAATAGCAACCCTTCTGCAATCCAAGACCTCCCAAAAAACAAAGCCAAAAATTAATAATGAAATAAAATAAATTAAAATAAAATAAATGTAAAAATTTTTTAAAAATGCACTGTGCCTTTCATCACCTTAAGCTCTGTTATCTTTTAGGTATACAGACAATTTCTTCTGTATGTTACCCCAGTGTTTTATTTTTTCTTCCTTTATTTTCTAACAAGCTTTAGGTTACAGAAAAGTCACATAGTATATATAGGGGAATCCCATATACCCCTCTCCCCCCATGTCCTCCCCTATCAATAACATCCTACGTGAGTATGGTACATTTGATACAATTATGAACAACTATCAAAGCATTGCTACTAACTATGGCAATGGTTTACATTATAGTATATATTTTGCTCTGTGTATTTTATAGATTCTGACAAAATGTATAATGACCTGTACCTATTAATGCAAGATGATGCAGAACAATTCCAATGCCGCCCAAATTCCCTATATACCATTCATTCTTCCCTTTCCTTTCCCTCAGAAAGTATAACCAGTAATTTAAATTATTAAACAATAAGGTTTATAGTTACATGCATTAATATTGAAGGCTTGACATACTTGTCTGTTTCTTTTATTAACCACTGCCTATGTAGTTGAGATTCTTGCCCCTATATTTGAGAATGTAGGAGGATGGGAGTTTAATATTTTCTTATTTATTTTGTGTGTCTTCACCCACTAAGATGACACCCTATGAGAAGATGAACATTCATATTCCACAGAAGCATGCCCCAGCTGCACCTTTTCCCACTTATTCCCCCACTATCAATGTTCTGCAACAGTAAACCTCCCCTACATATTTACCAAGTGAACATTCCCACCATTGTGGTGTCAAACATAGACTTACAAATCCCCAGAGCTTACCTGTTCCTTCCTCCAGCTCTCTGCCTACTTCCTTGGATATTCCAACCCAACTCCCTCACCCTGCTCACCCTCACTTTCCAGTACCTTCAACCATTATTTACCCCATCCACTGCCAAACCACCTGCTTCCTTCTTATCATGTGTTTTGCCCATATTGAGCATCAACTTACCTCACTCAACTCCCTTTCTCTGCTGATAACCTATCTTCCCAATTCTAACTCTGTGAGTCTGTTCAAGATGCTTAAGTCTTATCAGTGAGATCATGGAATATTTGCCCTTTAGTGACTGGCTTACTTCACTCAATATCAGGTCTTCAACATTCACTCATCCATGTTTTCATGTGTGTCAATACTTCATTCCTTCTTACAGCATAGTAATATTCCATTGCATGTATTTATCACATTTTGGTTATCCATTCATCTGTTGATGGACACTTGAGTAGCTTCCAATTTTTGGCTATAGCGAATAATGCCACTATGAACTTTGGTATATCTATCTATCCATCTATATCTATCTATCTATATATATATCTATTTTTATATCTGCTTGTGTCACTGCTTTCAATTCTTCTGGGTATATTCCTAGCAGTGGGATTGCTGGATAATATGACAATTCTATAATTAGCTCCATAGGAATTGCCAAACAGTCCTCCAGAATAGTTGCACCATTCTACATACTGAGCAGCAGTGGATGAAGTTTCCCTTACCTCCACATCCACTCCAATACTTGCAGTTGTCTCTCTTTTTTTTAATAGCTGCCAGTCTAATAGGGATAAGATATCTCATTGTAGGGTTAATTTGCCTTTCTCTAATAGTGAGTGATGTGGTATATCTGTTCATAAGCTTTTAAGCCATTTTTGTTTTCTCTTTGGAAAAGCATTATTCAAATCTCTTGCCCATTTTTGAAATAGGTTGTTTGGCTTTTTATTTTCAAGGTGTAGATTTTCTTTACTTATGCTGGATATAAGTTGCTTATCAGACAAGTGGTTTGCAAATATTTCTCCAAATGAGTAGGCTGCCTTTGCACTTTTTTGACAAACTCCTTTGAAGCACAAAAATTTTAATTTTACAAGGTCCATTTATGTGTTTTTTTTCATTGCTTGCACTTTGGGTGTAAAGTTTATGATAACATTTCCTACTACATGACCTTGTAAATGCTTCCCTACACTATCTCCTAGGAGTTTTATGCTATTAGCTCTTATATTCAGGTCTTTGACCCAGCTTGAATTAATTTTTGTATAGGGCAGGAGATGGTGATCCTCTCTCATTCTTTTGGATATGCATATGCAATTCTTCCAGCACCACTTGTTGAAGAGTTCATTCTGTCCTCAGTTGATTGGGCTTGGTGGCCTTGTGGAATATCAGCTGACAATATATGTAAGGATATATATCAGAACTCTCAATTTGGTTCCATTGGTCAGGATGTCTACCATTGTGCCAATACCATGCAATTTTTTTTTATGAACAAAAGTATTTTATTTTATTTGTGTGTGTGTGTGTGTGTGTGTGTATGCAAAAGCTGCTGGGTATTTATGACTGAATTTATTTATTTTTTATTTTTTTATTTTGTGTAAAAATCAAATTTTTCACAATACAAACCAATATTTGTAAACTGATATATAAATAAATATGCATATATGTGCATTTCCTTACATAAATGTTATTTATATAAATAACATTTATGTAAGCAAATGCACACACACACACACACACACACATATATATATATATATATATTTTTTAAGGTGTTTAGATTGCCTAAATATTACACAGAAATTACAGGGATTCCCATGTTCCCCACCTCCCATAACATTCCACATAAATATCTTTCATTAGTGTGGCACATCACCTGCAATGGCTCCACACATCCTGGGGCTTTGCCACTAAGCATAGACCACAGTTCACATCGTAGACCACACACTCTCTCACACAGTTCTGCATGGTATATGCTGATGTAAAATGGCCTATATCCATCACCGCAACATCACTCAGGACAACCCCCAAGTCCTGAAAAAGCCCCTGTATTACAACTGCCCTTCCCCTCCCTGCCCCAAAAGCATGTAGTGGCCACTGGCTCCACCTCACTGTTATAATTTCTTCCATTGCTTGAATCGCAATATGTCTACAACAGAATACCATTAAATCCACTCTAGTCCATAGCTCTTCCCCCAGTCCTGAGGGGACTATATTGACCACTTTAGTTTTGTACTGTGCTTTAGAGTCAGGTAGATTGATCTTCCAATTTTGTTTTTCTTTTTCAATATGTTTTTGGCTATTAGGTTCCCTTGCCTTCCCAAATAAATTTCATAATTGGCTTTTCCAATTCAGTAAAAAATACCTTTGCAATTTTTACTGGGATTGTGTTAAATATGTAAATCAATTTGGAAAGTATTTGCACCTTAAAAATATTTAGTGTTTTGGTCCATGAAGATGGAATATTCTTCCATTAATTTAGGTCTTCTTTAATTTCCTTTAACAATGCTGTGTAGTTTTCAGTGTACAAGTACTTTACGTCTTTAATTAAGTTTTTTCTAGATATTTTATTCTTTTAGTGCTATTGTAAATGGAATTTTTTCCTGATTTCCTCCTCAGATTGCTCATCAGTGAACAGAAATGCTACTGATTGTTGATTTTATATCCTGCCATTTTATTGACCTTGTATATCAGCTCTAGAAATTTTGTTGTAGATTTTTGGGGTTTTCTACATATAGGATCATAACATCTGTAAATAGTAAAATTTACTTCTTCCTTTCCAATTTGAATGTATTTTATTTCATTTTCTTGCCTAAGTGCTCAAACTAGTACTTCTAACACAATGTTAAATTAGAGCAGTGACAGTAGACATCCTTGTCTTGTTACAGATCTTGGAAGGAAAACCTTCAGCATTTAACCATTGAGTATTGTTAGCTGTGGGTTTTTACATATCTACTCTTTATCGTGTTGAGGAAGTTTCATTCTATTCCTGTCTTTCAAAGTGTTTTTATCAAGAAAGGATGCAATACCTAGTCAAATGCTTTTTTCTGCATCAATAGAGATGATCATGTGATTTTTTGGAGGACTCTTAATGTGGTGTATTACATTGATTTATTTTCTTATTTTGAAATATCCTTGCATACCTGGGATAAAACCCACTTGATCAGGGTGTATAATTTATTTGATGTGTTGTTGAAAATGATTAGCAAGTATTTTGTTGAGTATTTTACCATCCAGCTTCATTAGAGAGATTTGTCTGTAGTTTTCTTTTCTTGAGGCATCTTTATATGGCTTTGGTATTAAGGTGATGTTTGCATAATAGAGTAAGTTAGGTACTGTTCCCATTACTTCTATTTTTTGGAAGAAGTTAAGCAGGACTGATGTGAATGCTTTCCATTATGATTGGTAGAATTCACATTGAAGTCATCTGGTCCTGGGTTTTTTTGGGGGGTTTGGGAAGTTTTTTATGACAAATTCAATCTCTTTGCTTGGGATTGGTCTGTTGAGTTCATCAATTTATTCTTTTGTCAATGTAGATTCCTTATGTGTTTCTAGAAATTTGTCCATTTCATCTAAATTATCCATCATGGTGGCACACAATTTTTCAAAATTTCCTCTTATGGTACACTTTATTTCTATGGGATTGGTGGTGATATCCCGCTATCCTTTTATATATATTTGCATCTTCCATCTTTTTTTCTTTGTTAGTCTAGCTAAAGGCTTGTTAATTTGGTTAATCTTTTCAAAGAATCAACTTTTGATTTTGTTAATTTTTCTAGTGTTTTTATTTATTCACAATTTCATTTAGTTTTGCTCTAATCTTTGTTATAGCTTTCCTTCTGCTTGCTTTAGGTTTAGTTTGTTGTTCGTTTTTAGTTCCTCAATAGTTGCATTTAAGTCTCTGATTTTAGCTCTTATTTCTTTTTTAATATACAAATCTATGGCGATAAATTTCCCTCTCAGCATTTCATTAGCTGCATCCCATTGGTTTTCATAGGTTGTGCTCTCATTTTCATTCATTTCAAGGTAATTATTTATTTCTTTTGCAATTTCCTCCTTGACCCACTGATTGTTTAAGAATGAGTTGTCTAATTTCCATATCTTTGCACCTAATCTGCTTCTCTGCCCCTTACTGATTTCCAGCTTCTTTCCATTGTGGTCAGAGAAATTACTTCATATAATTTCAATCTTCCTAAACTCATTGAGAAATTTTCTATGTCCTAGCATGTGGTGTATCCTGAAGAATGATCCACATGTTAGAGAAGAAAGTGTATCCTGTAATTGGATGTAATGTTCTGTGTATATCTCTTAGGTCTAGATACTCTAATGAATTTTTCAAGGTCTCTGATTCTTTATTAACCCTCTTCAAGATGTTCCATGTAATGTTGATAATGATATATAACTGCCTACCACTATAATTGTAAAGGAATTTATTTCTCCTCTTAGTTTTCCATTGTTTGTCCCATGTATTTTGGTTAGTTGTATAAATATTTATGATTGTTCTTTCTTGATGATACATAATCCCTTTTATTAATATATAGTGTCCTTCTCTGTGTCTTACAATAGTTTTCCATTTTATGTATATTTTGTATGATATTAGTATAACCATTCCCTCCCTTTTCTCATTATTTTTTGTATGTAAAATCATTTTTCAATCTTTCACTTGTAACTTCCTTAAGTACCTGGATCTAAGATGACTTTCTTGTAGACAACATAGAGATGGGTCATATTTCCTTATCCACTCTTCCAAACTGTGTTTTTAATTGGAGAGTTTAATCCATTAATATTTAATATTATTACTGTCAAGGCAATACTTGCATTAGCCATTTTTTCTTTAAGTTTATATATGTCGTATTTTGATTTTATTTCTTTATCATTTTATCCTTTTTCTTGCTGCTACTAACAATTTTCCTTTCTACACTCTTCTCCAATGTTGTGAGTCCTTTTTTTTTTTTCTTTTATCCTGCAGCACATGCTTTAATATTTCTTGAAGGTCATGTCTCTTGTTGACAAACTCTCTTAAATTCTGTTTATTTTTGGATATTTTGAACTCTCCCTCATTTTTGAAAGCCAAATTTGCTGGATACAGATTTATTGATTGGCAGTTTTTCATTTTCTTTTAACACCTTAAACATGTTATACCATTGCTTTCTAACCTCCATGATCCCCAATCATTTCAGGTGGGGAATGTGACCTTGAAAAGAAGAAATTATAGCTATGCAACATATCTTCAGGTAGGCCTCTTCCACCATTTTGTCAATGGTAAATTTCATGTATATGAACCCAGGTCATACAAATAAAGACTTAGGAATGGAATAAAGTCATGAATTCATAACAATCACCAGGCTGAAATTAAGGGTGTGATTAAACATTCTCTCAGCAAAAGTTTGGAAATTTTAATTTTAGGGGAAAATTAATTTGTCCTCAAAATTATAAAATGAAAACTTATAAAAGAATAATTCAAAAATCATGGCCATATCCTTGGCCTTTGAAATATAAGAAAATCTTACAAAGTAATTAAATAGCTATGAAGTTGAGAAGATGAAAGATAGAATCTGTTAAAGAGAATAACATACCATGATAATGCAACATGTGAAAATTTTTATTTAGAGACTTACTGAATGATTAATCCAGAATTCATACATAGAGAATTAAATTAAAGAATATTTGTGAGCAAACTTTAGCAATTTCTTCTTCTCCCAACAGCAAAGTTCTTTCACTCTGCAGGATCCACTAGAATTTAATGAATTGGGAGAATATTTCATTCATAACCCCACAATGATTTAATATGCATTATATCATATGAGAAAGAAACTCTATATCAGAGAATAATTTCAAGAAGTCCCCAGTGACCAGTTATCCTTTAATCAGTGTAA
>JAQZBX010083023.1:0-13448 GCA_029593785.1 Cabassous unicinctus
TTTAATGCTCTAGCAATTTGTAACTCTGTCTTAGCCTTCATCACTGCAAGGTCAGCAATAAAGCAAGAGATCAGGAACTTCTTAAGTCTTTTTTGGGCATACAGAAATACCTGAATATGTGTGAGGTCTCCTAGATTCCCACACATGTTCAAGATTTTCATTGTCTCCTGTGGTCATCTCATTCCTTAGGTTTTCCTTCTAAGGTTTCAGCCAGCTTCTTCTTTGTCCCAACTGATAGCAACACCTCAAGCATCTACATTGTAAACAGACGCTATTGACTTTTTTCCCAGTCTCTCTGGGGACAGGGCATATATCACAGGATGAACTCTAGGTTGTGTCAAATAACAACAAGACCTGTGAATGGGGCTTTTTGAGGGAAATAAGACTCACCAAGTAGTGACAATTCTCCAGAGATGGGGACTCTGGGACACTTGAAAACTATTTGCCCCTTCCTGTAGCTGCTGTGCTGCTATTTTTCACAGATATTTTGGTTGTTATACTACTGATTTTCAAGGCTACCAGGGAACTGTGTGGAGGAAAATGGGAATAGGACAAGGTAAAACGCCACAAAGCTAGCTCTTCCTGAGATTCAGGCATTTTTCTATATAAACATTCCTTGGATTGACCAAGTCATAAGTTAATTTGCAGAGTAGTGAAATGTTCATTTTGACATTTTTTCCCAGTGTTCCCATTGCGGGAGGAGTGTTTTTTTTTGGGGGGGCGGGGGGGTTCTTACACTTCCATCCCAGAAGTGCTTATAATAAATGCTTTTTGAAGTAGTTAATGTGGCAATTCATTCTAATGAACAAGTCATTCTAAATCCATTTACATTTCTGTCTTTGAGTGTTGGATAGCATGAGTATGAATTGACAAATGGTAATTAAATATCCCATTTGTATTTATTATTTTCTGTAAATTTTAGAAGAAGCCTGCTTGTATCCTCACTTAGATTGTTTTTTTAAGATTTATTTTAAACCGCCCCCTCCCCCCCGTTTTTGCTGTTTTGTGTCCATTCACTAGGCAATTCTCTGTGTCTGTTTCCTGCCCTCTCTTCTCCTCTTGTCTTCACCAGGATTCGATCTTGGGAATCTCTGATGTGGGAGAGAGACATTTTGCCACCTGCGCCACCTTAGTTCCTAGTTTTTCGGGGCGTCTTGTCTTGGCTGTCCCTTGTATCACTCTCCTGTTACGTCATCATCTTGCTGCGTGGGCATGTGTGCCTTCTATATTTTTCTTCATTTTACCGGGAGGTCCCAGGGATCAGGGATCAGGATATGGAGGGATCAGGTCCCTCCATATGGGAGAAAGACGCCCAACCATTTGAGCCACATCCACGCCCCAGATCGTTTACTTTAGATGGGCAATTAATTTGAAATTTCTGATAGGTATTTTCCAAATTAGATATAATAATAAAGACAAATCATTTTATTCATAAAATATTCTGACTGAACTATTTTTTAAAATCTTTTTAAAGAAATAAAGACTATTTTGTGATCCTGAATACCTAACCAAATAAGATCTCTTTCATAAAAATGTCACAATTCAAAATTTCTCAATTTTTCATCTCTATTTGTGGGGGGTTAATAACAAAATGAAGGGGATTAGAAACAAACTTAAAAACTTTCTCATTCTAGCTTTACTTTTACTTTCTCTAGGCTTCACATTTCTACTCTCATGTATTACAGAGAAAATTTTCTTTGTTTGGTGCAAACATTTCTATAAGGGAAGTCAAAGTGAAGCAACATAACCGTTTTCCCTCCCAGGGTTGTTTGTGTATGTTCTTACATACAGCCAGAGTTGATCTATGCCACAAATGCTTCCAAATTGCATTGAAATAATCCATTTGTTACCTAGCTTGTTCATTGTATTTCATTCCATTTTAGGGGACTCAGTTCTCAACACTGTTTTTTGGTCATCTGTTTTTTGATGCAATTGCTTAAACTTCTCCAGAGGAGTCGTAGGATCGTGATGCTTAGGCAGGGTATGAAATTTCTCCTGCAGCTGCCACGGCCTCTCCAATATCCCAAAAGCTGGAGTAGCTGGCAGACAGCTTTTGGTAAAACTGGGACATCAGCCATGTACTTGGCTTCAAGACTGCTATTCCTTTGCTTTGACTACGACAATTGAGTGGACTCCTGATGCCTGCCCTTTGCCATTCAACATCCATAATCTACAAATCTCTCTTCATTCCTCCGTGATTATCTATTTTATAGCCCACTCCCTCAGAGTTCTGTTTTGGGATCTTTGGGTTTCTTCTTTCTACATTTCTTTTCCATGTAGTGTCTCGTTTATTTTATTTCACAAATATCTCACTATCTACGAGGTATTGTTGTGCCTGTTTGATTGTTCACAGTGCCTCATCCTTGGGAAATCCAGTGCCATTTCCGAGGACACAGCATTGATTACCTTGCAGTTCAAAGAGGAATCTTGTAACTCAAAGCTTAATGTGTGCGAATGTGTGCATGTGTGTGTGTGTGTGTGTGTGCCTCCCGTCACAGCAGAGATTTCTGCCTTTGTGTTGGCGGCACTCCTTGAACACTGGAACATTAGCCCACATACTTGAAGGGATTTAGAAAAGGACTCAGAGCAGCAATAAACAAGTCAGCATAATTGCCAGGCAATGGCAACTGCAGTAAAACAGTGTTTCACATTGTCTTTAAAAACATCTGCGTTTACTTACTACTAACTCTGTGGCCTTTTAAAACCATATTACATTTGAGTGGAACTGTTAATGACCCTTATATATTCACAAGACAACAGTCTTGTCTGCTGTAAGGAAAAGCGTGGTTTTTGAAACAGGCTTCCTGTTTCACGTCTCTTACCAGCAGCAAATTATACCCTGCTCCGCTCTGGGCCTGATAGTTATTTAATGTGTGTGTTTTTTCTGTTCCATAACACAAACATGTTCACACACGCATTTGTATGTATATAATTTTTTTTTCTCCTATCCTCTCCAATATTTTGTATATTGATAAAACTTCGATGGCTAATCTTTGAGAGGCCTGGGGTGCAACAGATAGCAAGAGCACCTGATTGAAAACCTGTGCAGCCTATCATGGCTCAGTTAAATGCCCTCTTAGAAAGCAATCTGCTTGCAAGTGGTTAGAATATAGGTTACCAGGGGGTAGGATGGGGTTAAGGAATGGGAAGTTAAGGCTTGATATGTCCAGGGCTCCTATCTGGAATGGTGGGAATGTTTTGGTAATGGACAGTGGTGATGGTAGCATGACATTGTGAATGTAATTAACAGCACTGAAATATGTATCTGAATGTGATTTTTAAAAAATCTCTGGAACTAGACTACACAAACAGTGAACAGTAAGTTAAACCATGGGTTATAGTTAATAATACAATTATAAAAATGTGCTGTCATCAATTGTAACAAATGTTCCACATCAACGCAAGGTGTTAATAATAAGGTGGTATATGAGAATCCTGTATTTTATGCACGGTTTTTCTGTAAACTCACAATTTCTCTAATAGAGAAAAAAAAGAAAAAAATGAAAGATTTTGAGTTGTGTATATGTTACCCCATGAAGTTATTTTTATAAAAGTACTCTGAAAGTTAAGATAGTTATTTCTCTTTGACTAGATAAATACTGACAGTCTTTTAAATGTGATACCCATACAGTTAGGTTATTCTGGTAAGAATAAATTAGCAATTTATGCAACTGCTTCTTAGTTAGCACTGGAAATACTCCCTCTGGAGTTTTTCCAACTCAGCCATTTGAGAGATTTGTACTTTATTTTAAAAGGGAAGCCCCTTTCTATATAATTTTTCTTCCCAAACGACCTCCATTGTCAGCATTTCAGACTAGAAATCCTTCCATTGTGTAAATTCTTCCACAATTAATTATTAGATGTGCTATCCAATGTTAAATAAAAGGAAAGCTACAAGTGGAACTCCACTGAAAAGACTAAATATTATTAAATAACAACTTTTATTGGGTATGTTATATAATAGACACTGTTCTGAGGGAATTTACATATATTAAGTAATTTAATTCTCACCACAGCCTTGATAGGAGAGTGCACTTATCATACCCATTTTCCATGTGGAGAAACTGAGATACAGAGGGCTTATGCAATTGATCAAACAGCTAAAAAGAGGTGATTCTAGAATCTCAGCATTTAAGCTTCATGAGAAAACAATCAAAGAGAAAGAGAGAATAGAACAGATGGGAAAACTATTAAATCCAAGAAACATGAGAAAGAGTTTGGTTTCCAAACTATAGGACAGTGATTCTATTTTGCTTTCATTTCTACTCGACCTAAATCCATTCCCCCCTTTTTGTGAGGGACTCACCAAAATAAATCCATCCTTTGGGGATCTGAGTTAGTTGACTTTCTGATGGAGAAACATGAAGGAATATACCTGTGAAATCTCAAGGATTTCTTCAGTATTAAAAGTAAAAATGCGAACATTAAAGCATCTTCATCCTCTTTCTGACCCATAACATCATGGTGAGGGTTCAGGGTTATTTTTCACAAGTGAGTCTGAACGTTTTTCTGGATGATAACCTACCTACTCAACTTGTAATTGGAGGCTGGATCTTGACTGGGAAATATAGAAATGATGGACCTACTGCCCATTATTAAGCCAAAGGGGGCCAGAACCATGCCAAATATGTACTCGTATCCATCGGCCATTTATTTTAGGAGGCCTTGAAGAGCAAGCTCATTACTTACATGGACCAGAGCTTTATTAGCTACCATAGATGAGCTTTTACGGAAAGGTTTTAATTCTGTAATTAAACAGTGAGTAGCTTTCACACTCATGCCAAGCTACCAAGGCTGATGTGAGCTGTTGAGTCTCAGCCAGCAGTGTGGGAGGTAGCACTAGATATAACCTTAACAGCTGTTAAAAGTCCATATGTAATAGCTTTGAAAACAGAAAGGCAAGTCAAAAAGGGGCTATGCAGAAATCTGGAATGTGGATGGATTTCTCTAGCATAAGGTGAAGGACAATATCAATAATCAGTCCATGAACTGATAATGGTAGAAAGACAAAATCATTCATTGGAACCAGACATCTTCTTTGTGGTCTGAGCAATCTTTAGAAGCTATCTATAATGATCAAGTAAAGCAAAATGTTTCAGTAGCTTGTACCTCATCATTGTAAGTTTTGTTGACAGAGTTATAATTCTTTTAAACCCAAATATTCCTTATTTCAGTGGACCACAGAGGCTCTGTTTAATATTGTTATATTTTATGACCTGTATCCATACTTTCAAGGAATTCCTACTTTTATTAGTAGGAAGATAACTGAATTACATTAGGGAATATTTAATTTACATGATGATTATAATTTTTCCATTACGGCTTTTCTTTCTATGGCCTATATATTGGGTGGCTTTTAAAACGTCACATTATTTTCATGAAAAATAGTGGCTGCTGTTTCACAGGAGCCATTTTTCATAGTTAAATTTCTCAGCTAGTCCACAGTTTTCCTCCTCAAGTGCCCAAAGAAATGAGAATACTTTTTTATTTTAGACTCCTTATAAAAAGCTTCTTCATTGCTTGGACAAATCAGATTGTGTTGAAGTCCTTGAATCAGTAAAATTGGTCTCTGTGGGCCTAGAACATTTAACCCAAAAGATCAGTTAACATGAGCTCACACATAATACAGAGCAATTCTTCTAAGAATTGTTACAAGCTCTGAGTGGATGTTCTTTTCTTGAACAGGCTAATGATTTTGAAATTATTTGGAAGACAACTGATTAAATATGTATATAAAGCTATGTCTACATGGGAAAAAGATTTAGGCTTAAATTCTCCATACCAAATAGATTAGACTGATATGTTAAGTATCATGGCACTTGTTTTAAAATAAAAAAGATTCAAAAAGAGTATTCCAAAATACTCCAAAGGACAAATGTATCTCTGTGCATAAAGCTCTTTATTGCAGGGTGTCTGATTGCCACATTTTCACTATTATACATGCTAAGATAATAAAATTAAGTACAGTAAGAAGACTGATTTGAATGGAATATGGTATAGTCAATAAAATGTTCACATATGAAGGTAATGTTGCAATGCAGAATATACTAAAAAGAAATATTAAAAAAGAATGGGTAAAATTGCATATGTAAGACCATTTATCTTTGAAGCTGAAAAATGTATGTTAATACTACAAAATGTTAATATCAAACAAAAAAAGATTATGCTTAGTGAAAGAAACTAGGCACAAAGTATATGATTCCATTTATATAAAATGCAAATATAAATCAATTTATAAAGATGAAATTAGATTAGTGTTTATGTAGGGCTGGGGAAGGAATGATAAGGGGTGTGGAATTTTTCTTTTTGGAATAATGAAATGGTTCTAAATTTTTTTGTGGTGATGAATGCCCAACATTATGATTGTACTAAAAGCCCTTGATTATACACTTTGGATAGATTGTATAGTATGTGAATACTTCTCAATAAAACTGCTAAATAAATAAATAAATAAATATGCAAGAATAGCCAGAAATGTCAGGTATGTACAGGGGGGGAAGAAGCAAAGAGAGATTGAGATGTGAAGAATTTTCTTGTCTACTTTTTTGTTTATTATTATTATTATTGAAATAATGAAAATGCTCTAATAATGATTGAAGTGATGAATGCACAACTATGTGACTATACAAAATACCATTGATTGTACTCTTTGGATGAATTGTATGCTTTATTAATATGTATCAATAAAATTGATTTGTTTTAAAAAAAGGAAGTGAGAAAATCAGCACAGGAAAATTAAAGAATGAAAACATGAAAAAAAAAAAAAAGAATGTGGCACTTGAAGTTGTAGTCACAAGAAAGCTGTAACTAAATGTTATGTGGTCTTCGTGTAGACAACATCTTAAAGGGAACAGGACCAAATGAAAACAGTTTGAAAGGCAATTAATTAGTTAATTATTAATGGTAATTAAATATTCCATAGTGCACATATACTTACATATATGTATGTAATTTGTTATCCTCTTATCTCTAATATTTTGTACAATGATAAAAATTTGGTGACTCTCCTTTTGCAGAGTTTCTTTAATATTACTATAATTGTTATTACATCCTATGATATAATAACATATACAGGAATCTTTAAATTGTTCTCTCTTATTTATTATTTGCTTCCTGAAAAGTGTGTTTCAGCAATGACTTCATTGATGAAAAGCAAGATCTTGTTGAAATATTAATTTGACAAAAATGCATAAACATAGAGATTATATATATAGCTAAAATATAGATACATATATAAGTATATAGATAACTATAGATAAAGCTGGGAATGAGTTTGATGCAACAACTTTCCAAATAACTCAATTGCTTGAGTTGTGCAATTTTCTTTTCCACAGAATTGAATTAGCAAAATACAGTTATATTTAAATAACTTAGAGAAAAGACATTTATAATCCCAACTTTTATATTATATTTCATGAGTTACCCTTGATGAACTTGAAGATTTGAGAACAATGTGTTTTATCTCCTCTAGTTATAAAGTCTTGTGATTGATTTGGTGACAAGCCAACAATTAAAAAAGACAAGGAATCTATCTCACTTAGAAAAGTCAGAATTATTCTTCAAGTGCCCACCCAAGAATAATTCTGCAATGTACATTTATGAAAGAGTACTAAAAATTTTTCTAGATAGGACACAATGGCATGGCTTTGATATAAAGCTCTCAGTTCTGGCAAACATGAAATTCAAGTTCATTAAACTAAGCACAGTGTGCTAAATACAGATCAACTCATTACTGAGCATCAACTCAATCACTGATGGGAGCTCTTTGAAAGGCCCATCATTATAACATTAAATGTCATTTTATTGCCAGATAGTAACTGCCTGATTAAAATCTTAAATGGATGGGGATCACTGAGAAGCCATATTTTTAGTATCTTCCAGCTGATTATGAAAATAAAGCCTGCAGTAAAGGGAACTATTAATGAAAATGAATGATTTCCTCACTTCAGTGTCTTTCATGTGTGTCCAGTTCTTTCATTTTCCACCGATACAGCCCGAATTCAAGACCTAATCTTCTCTCTCGGAGTATTGCAATAGCTTTTTTACGTCAGGTCTTTCTGCTGTCATACCCGGACTTCCTTCAACTAAATTCTAAATAATACAACAGAAATCTCTCCAAAGCCCATTTTTTAAAAACCAGATATTTTTTAATATGTCCATTCCTTGCTCCAAACCTTTTTATAGATTTCTAATGATGAGAAAAAAATACTCCACCTTATCCTGACATTCAAGGCCCCACCTTAATCCAGATACTACTAATTTTCCTAGTTTTAACCCCAGAGCTTTCTGCTATAAAATAATGCCATATAACCATAATGGATTACTTGATTTCCATGTTACTGCCCCCTCTACCCCTTGCTTACCCATCCCGATGCTTCAAATATCCCCCTTCCCATTACCAAATGCTGAGACCTGAGCCATTTGACCACGAAAACTTGCCAACCCTTTTCCTCTGTAGAATTAATCACTTCCTTTATTTGTATTTAGTTTTCATCTCTGCTCTCACAATTTTTTCCCATAATTTTCTAATAGTTTAGAAAATTTGTGCATGTGCTTTACTTACTAGATTTTAATTTCTAAAGGACATTTCGTATTGTCCCAAACATCTTGAAGTCTGTGTAAGAGTGCTAAGTCTTCAAAATCAGTTTACTAAGTTAGGCAGCTATTATTTTACTTTGGGCCACCTTAGTGTCCTTAAAACCCTTTGTTAATCAATCACCTTTGTGTAATGCAAAGTTATCACCAAAGTAATAGTCCAGGCCTGAATTCAAATTTTAGTTCTAGTTCTTACTATCTGCAAAACTTGGGATACATTTTAAATTTCTTGAGTCTCGACTTCTTTGTATTTAAAATATAAATATGAATATTGCAGTTGGAGGATGAGATGAGATGATATATGTGAATTACAACATTGAACCCACTTAAAAACTAATTATCATCTCTCCTCTCCTCCTCCCCCCACTCATGTTTACAGACAAAAGGGTCATATTTCAGGCCAAAGATAAAGGTGCCAAATTTCTCTTGGCTCTTGAAGATCACTGTTTTGTAGTTTGTCGACATCACTATGAATCATGGTGTGCTGCTCGCAGCTTCCTGGTAGAACCAGCGACTTGTCTCAATGGAGCAAACAGGATGTTGAATTCTTTGACAACGAATGCCTTTCTAATGTATTCAGTACTGAATGTGGTGGTGTGATGCTATATGTACCCCAGAAAAACTTTTCAATCTAATCCATGCCTTTGGGTATGAACCCACTGTAAGTAGGACCTTTAGATGAGGTTACTTCAGCTAAGGTGTGACCCACCTCAGTCAGGATGGGTCTTAATCCTGTTTACTGGAGGCTTTTATAAACAGAATGAATTCAGACATGAGAGATTGAAAGCCACAGGAAACAAGACGCTGAATCAGAACCCAAAAGAGAATGACGAGACCAGGATACTCCACCATGTGCCTTGCCAGGTGGCAGAGGAGCCAAGGATTGCCAACAGCCAGTCTTTGGAAAGAAAGCATCGCCTTGGTGATGCCTTGATTTGGACATTTTCCCCACCTCAAAACTGTAAGCTAATAAATTCCCGTTGTTTAAGCAATCTATTTCATGGCATTTGCTTAAGCAGCCTAGGAAACTAAGACCCGGGGCCATGACTTTGTTGATATCAACCATGGGGTTGTTATATGCACCCCTGTGATGGTTAGGCTGATGTGTCAACTCGGCCAGGTAATGGAGCCCAGTCATTTGGTCAAGCAAGCACTGGGATAATTATGAAACAAGGGCATTTCATGGCCTTTAATCATCAGTGAGTTGATTGCATCTATGGCTGGTTACATCTACAATAAACTGAGGTGACTGCTGTAAGCAATGAGTGACGTCTCATCCAATCACTTGAAGGCCTTAAAAGAAGTGATTTCAGCATTCAGAGAGAGAATTCCCATCTCTACTTCAGACAGCCAGCATCTCTTGGGAAACTCATCATGGACCTTCATCAGAGCCTCTGGCTTGCAGCCTGCCTTTTGGAATTTGGACTTGTGCATCCCCACAGTCGCATGAGACAATTTTATAGAGTCTCATACTATTTACAGATAGCTCCTGTTGGTTCTGTTTCCCTAGAGAAACTTGACTGATACAACTCCCCCAAAACAAACTGTCTCTTCCTCTTTCTGGTATGACCACATGATTAGAGAGAAGCACAAAAATAAAAAAAAACAATTAGGAGATAGTCAAAACCAGAATAAAGCTGTTGTGTAAGAACTGGAGATATTTAAGAAATCATAGAGTTAGTTTTCCCCCTTAGACTCACCACAAAATGATGAAAACATATTCTTTCTACCCAGGGTTATTTTCCTTATCCCCCTTTCCTGACCCCTACCATCACTAATGAGATGCCAAATTTTTGTAGTTCTAAGAGTACATCATTGTTCCAGGATTATTAAAAAATTCTTAGCAGAAAACAAAGGGAAAGCAGAATTTACCTAAACAACTCAAACTAGGCCTTTTCTTTTAGAGTTAAGTATGGACTACAGGTCAGTGGGGTATAGAAGTTGATATTCAAGCGGGAGAGGGGAAAGATTCAACCATGGGGAAAGTGGAATTCCCAAAACTAGAAGAAAAGGATGATTGATTGTGTAGGTGGAGGACATATAAAAATCACTTCCATCCAGAGCCGCTGGCAATTCAGAATTATATGAGGGGATACCTCTTTGAAAATTTGATGACTATGTCTCTTGCCTTTGGGAGAGTAAACAAATATCCTCTCCCTATCCACTTATGATCTACCTTAGAACTAAGTGTTACCTGGCCGCTCACCTCCCATGGCAAGGCTTAGCCATGAGGTCTGTTATGGAGAGTCCCCACACACAAGCATATTCTATTTTTGCTAGCTGGCCAGAGGCAATCTCCTCACTAGCTGGGAAGTTACAATAGCTGCTAATGGGTAAGAGTTTAAGACCTGTAAGTACTGCCGAAGAAACATTTATTTAATATTGTTAAGATCAGTCATATGACGCCTACAAAAAAAATACCAGAGTGTGTAACTTATTTTTATTAATATAATACATAACAGTGTTTAAATAATGTATGGATTTCTGGGATGTTCATTTGACAGTATCAGCTTAGAACTTACAAGAGCTGTTTTGAGTCCTGGGGCCACTCTCAAGTGCTTTCTTATGTTATGGATAATTGGGCAACATTAATTGTTGTATCTGAAAAGAATGAAACATATAAATGTATAATGGGTATAATATATTGAATTATTGATGTGATTTTTCTCTTTTGCATTTTATAAAACATTTCTTTGCCGCAGTTATCTGTGATTATCCATCTGTTGCAGTGTGGAGAGATGTCACATCATGTATTAATGAATAAACGGCTGAGACTGGCTTTCCTAAAAGCTAATATTGATCTCAGAGGAATGGAGACTGAAAGCAGAGGTTATGGAAGTCTTATTGGGCTATATGGAGAAGTAGATGGGACTATATGGAGAAGTAGACGGGAGAAGATGTCACCAGAGGGCCACCAGATGCTGACTTTGTAGGAAACACTTCAGAGAACACCTCAGTCAAATGGGTGGCACAGACAGTCTTCTGAGAGTTCTAGGACACCAATAGGTCAAAAGAGTGGCTAAGTGACCCAGGAAGAATTACTGAGTCCTGATCAAGGCTGAAAATACCAGATTGCAGAGTATATGCTATAGACTTCAGAGGGGAAAGCAGAGTAGATAAGAGACATTGCAGAAACTAGAGGAAGCAGAGGACACAGTGCCTAAGCCTGATGCCATGAAGACTTAAAAGCCATCTCCTCTGAACACACGTACCATATGGCATGTTAGGGAGGGACTCTGGAGAGGGTTGGGATGCAGAAGAGTGGGAGGAGTTAACACTACTCCAAGAGACTGTATCACAAGTTCGTTCTAAACTTTAATAGTGATGGTAAATCTAGTAGAGTTTGTTTGTTTTCTCACCAGAAATTGCTTTTTATTTCCATGGCCGGTATTTATGGTGAATTAAATTGTGACCCCAATAAACATGACAAAAACATGTGGTTATTTTATTAAAGCTAAGTTCCACTAGATACTGATTTTTTTTTTGTTTTGATTTTTAATATTAACCCTTTTATTTTTAGTGTTCTCATGAAAGCATATTTCGCATCCTTGTTGAGTACTCTTCCAGCAAATCTACATAATTGCATACTGCCTGAAATAAAGCAATGGGTACTTCAATAAAAATTAAAAGTAGATAAAATTGCTAGGCAATTCAACAGCGGCCAAAATTAACAACAAATACATTCAAATGTATACTATTCATTATTAAATAAAAAATTCAATTCAAACCTATTTACTAAATAGTAATTATATTACTATTTATAATAATATATTGTATAATAGTATTATACAATACTATAAGTCCAGAAAATAAAATTCAATCTCACGTTAAAGGATGTGGTATAAACCAATATAGCATTTCTAGAACGCAACTTGAGGATATGATCCAAAAACATTTTAAAATTTCATTCACTAATTGCATTTTAAATTTATTCTAAGAAAATAATAGGCATTTAATAAAATAATTGTCATCATAGTATTGCTTATCTTTAAAACAATATAAATATCTGATAGTAGGAGACAGGTATATTAATACACTTTATGCAATGGAAAGTGATATATTAATGTAGGTCATAAAAATTATATGCTGTATGAAATTTTGTACACTTCCAAGAGTTAAAATATTGGACCACAAAACAGAAAAGGTCGAAGGGCTAAAACGCTTAACTTGTGTAAGATCCCTATGTTAGCCAGGAAGCGGTAAAAGTACTAATTCAAGATAGAAATTTAATATGTCAAGGATACATATTATATCCCTAGGGTAATCACTAAGAGAATAATTCATAAAGGCATAATTAACAAACTAATAAGGGAGAGATATAGTCATGCAATTAAATATCCACCCAAATATAAATGTGAGCTGCCTGTGACCCAAAAATTGAACTGGTTAATGTGGTTTTCCAGGAGCTCCATAGTCTCACACCATGGTGTCCAGATTTTTCTCCCATTTTTCTCTCTGGGTTCTTGAGTGTATTATAGGCTTTAGTGGGGGGAATCCTTCTTAATTTTCCTGCTGTTTGAAATACTTCTTTCTTAATTCCAACTTTCATATAATTCTCAAATATTTTAATTGTGTCACCCAAGTGACTTTAAATGTATTTGGTTTGTCTCCATGATCACCCTACTGTTTCAAATTTTTCTATCTCACATATGTTATTAATCTGTGCTAATTGTGTGGGAAATACTAATATGAATCGAAAGCAAGAAAAGGAATTTGTGAGTGAGGTTTAAACTGAAATATTATAAATAATTACAATGCAAAAGTTAATACCATTAAATCACCTAAGATGTTCAAAAATGTTGAGTACATTTTTTTGGAATGAAACAATTTTTTTTTTTTTTTTTTTACGAAGG
>JAQZBX010083024.1:0-13446 GCA_029593785.1 Cabassous unicinctus
TTGAGAAGAGAATGTTGAACAAGTCAAGTCCTTGTCAATCTGAATTTGAACTCTCATTGGATTTGGAAGATTTATGCTTTCGTTTCTTCTTCTTTTTCTTTTCTTTCTTCCTTTTCTTATGCTTTTCTTTCTTCTTCTTTTTCTTGTGTTTCTCTTTACATTCTGAGGAACTGGAGCTGCTGTCATCTTCATCTGAGCTACAATCCTCCAGTAACTGTTTTTTAATTGCTGTAACCTTACATCCTTTCCATGTCTTTTGTTCTCTCGTATGATGTCATACATGGGCTCTTCATGTGCTACTCTGAACTGCTCTAACTTTTGGTTGCATTTGATAAAGAACGGGCATTCTTTGTCGCCTGTTCGGTGACCATACTGTTTACAACGCCAACACTGCACAACTTTGACTTCTTTCCCCAGTGGCATCCAAAGTCCTTCAGTTGGCGCATGAGCCAGAAATTCCCTGGCATGTTCATTGCCTGGTACATCTGGTATACAGTCTTCTGGCTTAGCTTCATCTTCCTTGATAAGTCCAGGAGGAGGTTTTTCATAAAAGGACTCCAGGTGTTTGAGC
This sequence comes from Cabassous unicinctus, assembly GCA_029593785.1. Lineage (NCBI taxonomy): Eukaryota > Metazoa > Chordata > Mammalia > Cingulata > Chlamyphoridae > Cabassous > Cabassous unicinctus. The sequence goes on from JAQZBX010083024.1 coordinate 572, forward strand.
TACTGCAGCTGCTGCGCGTCGTGCCGCCGCCGCTTCCGCTCCCGGCGCCGCTGCAGCTCCTGCTTGGGCGGTTCCCGCGGCCGCCGCGCGCCCCCGACACCCGCGCGCCCCCGGCACCCGCGTCGTCGCTCCCGGGCCGGGAGCCCTTGTGATTTATTCTTAAGCCAAGAAAGAATATACCAGCTCACATAGTATTGCAAATACCCCACTCTTTCCATCTCAGAATGAAATCATAGTGGAGTATAGAGCCAAAAAGTGTAGAGCAGAAAGACCCAGGTTGGAATCCCAATTCTGGTACTCACTAGTTATTATATTTAATTGAAACTCTCTGAAACTCACTTTTCTTACTTCTATAATGGAGATGGTAATGATTTACAGGATTCCTGGGACGTCCAAAAGAGATCCTGCCTTACACAATATTTGGGATATGACAGATAATTATAATAACCCCTGATCTATCCTCTTTGTCCATAACACCTACCTCCCTTCCCCATCTAAATTGCTCTGACATTCAGTTTTGAATAAAATTTTGAATAAATTATATAAATACTATACATTTTTTAACAAACCAATTTTATTGATACGTATTAATAAAGCATAAATCCATCGAAAGTGTACAATCAATGGTATTCGGTATAGTCACATAGTTGTGCATTCATCACTTCAATCATTTTTAGAGTATTTTCATTATTAAAGTAAAAAAATACTAATAAACAAAAACTAATCAAACAAACAAAATTCATCACCTCTCAATCTCTATGCTTCCCCTGCTGTACAAAACTGCTCTTCTGTTTCCTTCTCTTTAGTTTATTTGTATTTATATATTGTAAAAACAGTCTTATGTATGCAATATCACCCATATTTGTATTTTACATGAGGTTTCACTATGTTATACAGTTCTATATTACGTTTTTTAGCTTTCCTTCTAGTAATGTACATGTCCTTAGACTTTCCCTTTCAACCACTGTCATACCCATATAATAGTTCTGCTAGTCACAAATACCATGATGTGCTCTCACCATTTCCATTCATTTCCAAAGATTTACAAACAACCTTTTTACCAATTCTGCACAGATTAACCATCAACTTTCTATTCTCTACCTCCATTCCATTTTCTGGTGACCTAAATTCTAATTATTAATTCCATAAGTTTTTATAATATATTTAGTTCATAATGATGCAATCATACAGTATTTATCCTTTTGTGTCTGGCTTGCTTCATTCAGCATAATGTCCTCCAGGTTCATCCATGTTGTCATATGCTTCACAACTTCATTTCTTCTTACAGCTGCATAGTATTCCATCGTGTGTATACACCATAATTTGTTTATCCATTCATCAGTTGATGGAAACCTGTTGTTTCCAACTTTTGGCTATTGTGAATAACACCACTACGAACATCGGTGTGCAAATGTCTATTCGTGTCACTTCTCTCAGATCTTCTTGGTATATACCTAGTAACGGTATTGCCTGGTCACATGGCAAGTGGATATTCGACTTCCTTAGGAACTGCCAAACAGTCTTCCACAGTGGCTGTACCATTCTATATTACCATCAACAGTGAATACCTGTTCTTCTTTCTCCACATCCTCTCCCACATTTACAGTTTTCTGACATTTTAATAGTGGCCAGTCTAATAGGTATGAAATGATATCTCATTGTAGTTTTGATTTGCATTTCCCTAATCACTAATGATGTTGGACATTTCTCCATGTGTTTCTCACCATTTGTATTTCTTTGGACAATTGTCTTTTCAAGTCTTTTGTCCATTTTTTAAACAGATAGTTTGCCTTTTTATTGTTGAGTTGTATGATCTCTTCATATATCATGGATATTAAACCCTTATTGAATATATGATTGCCAAATATTTTTTCCCATTAAGTCACCTGCTTTTTTCACCCTTTTGACAAAGTCCTTTGAGGTACAAAAGTGTTTAATTCTGGGGAGGTCTCATTTATCTTTTTTCTTTGGTTATGCATGCTTTGGGTATAAGATTTAAGAAATTACCACCTACCACAAGGTCTTGAAGATGTTTTCCTACATTTTCTTATAGGAGTTTTATGGGTGCCACTTTTATATTTAGGTCCTTGATCCATGTTGAGTTAATTTTTGTATAAGGTGTGATATAGGGGTCCTCTTTCTTTCTTTTGGATATAGCTATCCGAGTACTATACATTTTAACGTATATTTTTCATTAAAGGGGGTGAGCCAGGAATAAAAATGAAAGTTCGTTTTGATGAAAAAAATCTAAACATGTTGTCATTGGAAAACTTTCCTTTTCACATAATATGAGATTGTAGGGGTATCTCATTTAAGTGTGGTTATTTTGCCCTCTGTTCTTTGTACAAAATTACTAAAAAGTGATGTGATGAGGTATGACATTGGGAAGGCTTTCTGATGCTGGTGACAGCTGCACACTTAACAATCCTACAGACTGGCTTATCCTCTCAATGTCCAGAGTGGTCAGATCCCAAGAAGTTGACTCACATTCCCCGAAAGGTTTGCAATACTGATGTGGCCAACAGCCTGTCAATTTGTTCATTACTTTGAGAACTATAACTGCTTCATGTCTATAAAGCTTACATCACTATGATGAATCCATTCCTTTGTTTCCATAGGAAGATAAATCATGAAATCTGAAGGTTGCCTGCTGAATGTGGAGGCACAACAAGGAGATTTGGGTCCATTTCCAATATAATGACCTCATGCCAAAAGTCATAGCCTTTTGTAACCATTTATTCAAGAAATATTTATTGAATGTCTGCTATGTGATCATCACTATTATGGCCACAAGAATAAAGCAATGAACAAAACAAAGTCCCTCCTCTCATGGAGCTTGCCTTCTCATTGTATGGTTGGTCTGGCTAATGGAATAGAAAATACTAAAATCTTTCTTCATCCATGCAAGGATCACAAATCTGTAATATCTGTAATGCTCCAGCTTCCCCTTCCCTTGCATATTGGTTGGAAAGGTAAATTTGCATTTACTACTGCAAATTTAGTCATGTGAATTCACTCAAGCAAGAACGTCATTCCATTTCTTTAAGTTTAATTAGATATGTCTGCTCTGATGAGGTGATTTCACCATTTAACTCTGGGGAAATTCTGATTTTTTTTTTTTAATTTCCAAGTCCTTGGAGTTCTTTTATCTGTAGCACCAAGGGCTGAAAGCATTCATATTTGATACATATATAAGCAGAAAGACAATCTGGTATGGGGGAAAATAGCATTAATTGTGAAGTTGGATTTGGTTTGAATACCTACTCCATTAATCCCTACTGTTATGTTCTTTAGCAATTTAGCAAGTCTCCTCACTTTTTATTGCTTTTTAAAACTAATACATGAATACATTTTTGTTGTAAACACTCAAACTTTGTTTTGTTATTTTAGAGAATAATTTAGGTTTTGTACTGTACATATTTAACATATCACAGTGATAACATAGTCATGTATAGCATAAAAATATTACAATACTGTATTTGATTTCTCCCTTCAAGGATTTCATATTATTGGTATCATACATTTTACTTATACATGTTATAAACCCCACATTACATATAACTACACTGTTATTTTTGTTTAGTCAATTATCATTGAAGTAGATTTAAATACCAAGAAAACTCTTTTTGTTTATTTATTTATTAAGATTAATTTTTTTTTATTTATTTATTCCCCCACCCCCCCGCCTTGCTGCTTGTGCTTGCTGTATCCATTTGCTCTGCGTTTTTCTGTGTCTGTTTGTCTCCCTTTTTTGTGCATCTTGCTGTGCCAGCTCAGCAGCTCAGCAGCCGCGCGGGCCATCAGCTCACCGCGCCACGTGAGCCAGCTTGCCTTCAGCAGGAGGTCCCGGGAATCAAACCCAGGTCCTCCCATATGGTAAATGGGAGCCCAACCACTTGAGCCACATCTGCTTCCCTACCAAGAAAACTCTTATGTATTTACCCACGTAGTTGCCAATCCCTGTACTCTTGATGCTTTTATGTAGATCTAGATTTTCATCTGATTTGCCTGAAAGATATCCTTTTCTTATTTTATTTTATTTTTAAAGAAGCTTTAGATTACATAAAATATAGGGGGATTCCCATATACCCCACCTCCCACACACACAGTTTTCTGCATCAACAACATTTTTCATTAGTGTGGTACACTTGCTACAATTGATGAACACATGTTGAAGCATTGCTACCGACCATGGTCAATAGTTTACATTATGGCTTACGCTTTACACTGCACAATTTTATAGGTTTTGACAAAATGTATAATGGCCTGTATCCATCATTGCAATGTTATGCAGAACAATTCCAATGTCCCAAAAATGTCCCATGTTACACTAATTCTTCCCTTTCCCTCCCCCCAGAACCTCTGGTGACCACTGCCTTTATATCAATGTTCCAAGATGTTCCATTGCTAGAATAATAATGCCTACTTTAGTCCATAGTTGCATTACCTCCTTATGTTTGTTCATTCCTCAATTTTGAGGATTTTGGGATATTGATGCTCACTCTGTTTCTGATTGAGAGGGGGCTTAGATCCCATGGGGCAGATGGATGGAACTGTCTTGCTTGCAGTTGTAGATATTCTCTGTTTTTTGGCATGGGCGTTGTCCATTATCATCATTTTATTAGTTATCCTGGGTGAGTCCCATGAATTGGAGAGTAAGTGTTACAATACTGCTGAGATTCAGGGCTCAATCAGCATATGAACAGACCGAAGTTTTAAGTCTCTGATATGTATATTTAATGAGTATAGTGCTAATTATAGGTTCAAAAAAAAGAGGCAGAAGAGCCATATATAGGGAAATTATAAATGAGCCTAATTCTGTTACATTGGGGAACATATATTCCAAGGTAAGGCCCACTGACAGGGTGATGAATTCCTGAGATTATCTGTCCTGCCTATAGTGTCTAGATGTCTCTAGAGCCCTCAGGAGTACCCTGCTTGAGGAACTCTTTACCGTGGCAGTCAATGACATCCTCCTGAGATGTGTATAAGCGTAACCTCTGGAATGACCTCCTGACTCACTTTGAAATCTCTTAACCATAAAAACTTATTTGTATTTAATATTTCCCCCTTTTGGTTTAGGTATTTCTCTAAATGAATAATTAGTTTGCACTTGGTATTAATCCCTTAGTGCCAGGGAGTCTCATCCTAGGGAGTCATGTCCCACGCAGGGGGATGATAGTGAGTTTATATGCTGAGTTTGGCTTTGAGAGGGGCCATATCTGAGCAACAAGTAGGCTTTCAGGAGGTAACACTTAAGCAATATGTATTACTAGGCTAAGTTTAAATTTCACAAGAACAAGGTTCATAAGTACAACCATCAGTGTCAAGGGCCAGGCTATTTGTCTATCCTCTTTCACTAGGCACTGCCTATGTACTCTAGGGATTCTTGCCAATCTATTAGAGAATGTATCAGGTCTTCCCAGAATTCAGTATTATTTTCGTTATTGTGTGGGTCTCCACCCACCAAGACAACACACCGTAACCACTTGAACACCTTTCTTGACTATTTCTTGAAGTAAGAGTAGGATGATGATTAACTCTTTCAAATTTTGTGACTTTAAAAAAAATCTTTAGTTTTCCTTCTTTTTTTTTTTTTGCTCATTGTCTGTTCATTGTTTGCTTATTGTCTTGCTTGTTGTTTTTGCTCATTGTCTGCTTGTTGTTTTTGCTCAATGTCTGTTCATTGTCTGCTCGTTGTTTGTTTTTCTTCTTCAGGAGGCACTGAGAACCAAACCCAGGACCTCCCGTGTAGGAGGTGGGAGTGCAACTGCTTGAGACACATCAGCTCCCCCTTTTCTTTCAGTTTTGACAGGTATTTTTAGTGGGTATAGACTTCTAAGTTGACATGTTTTTTACCTTTAGTACTTTAAAGATATTGGTTTATTGTCTTCTTACTGCCATTGTTTCCAAAAAGAAATTTGCTATCATGCTTATATTTGTTCTTCTGTTTGTAATATGTCTTTTTCTCTGACTGTTAAGATTCCTCTTTACCACTGGTTTTGAGCAATTTGCATGTTGTTTTCTTTGTGTATTTTTTCTCTCTCTCTCTCTTTTTTTTTGCTTGCGGTTCTTTGAGCTTCTTGGATCTGTGGGTTGCTCAAATTTAGAAAAATTTCAGCCATTGTTATTCAAATATTTTTCTTGAACCACAACCCTCAATCTTTAGGGACTCCAATTTCCCATGTATTAGGAAGTTTACTGTAGCTAACTGATTGTCTGTTGATTTTCTAAATTTTTTATTTCTCTATGTATTTCATTTGGCTAGTTTCTTTTGTTATGTGTTCAAGTTCACTAATCCTTTCTTCTGCAATGTCTACCTTGCCATTATTCCCATCTCAGTCTTTCATGTAGTTTTTGTTTTGAGAAATTCTATTTCAGTCTTTTTATGTTTCCCATGTCTCTGCTTAACTTTTTGAACATATAGAAAAGAGTTATAACACTTGGAACTTTTGATACTGTCTCATATATGTCTGAAATTCTGTTCATTTTCTTCAGTATTTCTTCTCTCTTTTCTTTGTATTGGAGTTTTTCCTCTGCTATCTCAAATCTGCTTTGAACTTATCTAGTGAATTTATTATTTCATTTGTTGTATTTTTTGTTTTACCATTTCCATTTGGTTTATTTTAATAGTTTCTGCTAGTCTGTGGAGATTTCTCATTTTTACACTCATTCTTAACATATTTTCCTTCAATTCCTTAAATATATTTGTAATAGCTACTTAGAAATTTTTGCTAAATCCAACATGTGGGTCTACTCCAAATCAGTTTCTATTTACTGCATTTTTTCCTGAGCATGATGAACATTTGCCTGTTTCTTTTCATGTTAAATAGTTTTTTATTGAAAACTAGACATTATATATAACATGTTTGTGAGAATTTGAAGTTCTTTAATGAATCCCAAAATGAAGAGTTTGTGTTTTTGAACAGTCTTGTGGGTATGGGGTCTTTTGATTGGACCACATCAGTGAGGTGTGAGCCAGCTTGGGTCTACACCCTCTTGCTGGGTCTGATATAAATGGAAAGAGAGAAAAAGGAAGATACCATATTTGATCCAGCCATGTAAGAAAAAGGACTCCAGGTTCTCCCACACTTGAGTTCAAGGAGAGGAGCCCCAAGAGGCTCAAGGAGCCAAGGCCCAGGGAGAGATGACTGATCAGCCATAGATAAGGAGAAAGTAGAAAGAGAGACCAACAGACCCGCTATCTTGCTTGATCACCACATGACAGGGTACTAGGATCGACAGTAGCTGTCTATGGTGAGGAAGCATCTCTGATGGTGCCTTGATTTGGATATTTCACTGTAATCTTTTACTCCAAATAAAATTCCCATTGAAAAGCTTACCTATTTCTGGTACTTTGCTTTGGCAGCCCTGTGGTAAACTAAGACAATGTTGTAGTGACTCTGGATTCTGTTTTGTTTTTCTGACAGTTGTTATTTTGTTTTAGTAGAATATTTCATTGCCTAGATGCAAACTGTAAAATCTGTCTCTTTAGAGTTATTCAGCTGCTGATTCTTCAACTTAGTTTATTTTTTAAATCTGGCTCCCTGTGAATCTCCCTGCACATATTTAGTTTAGTGGTCAGTCAATTATTTGTGCAGAGATGATTCTCATACATCTCATGCCAGAAAAGTTTCACCTTCTGTTACCCAAGCTGTGTGTGGGTTTAGAAATGCATTCAAAGATGCGTCAAGTTCACAAGTTTCCCTAGTTGTTCACAAGGCTTTTAATTGTTGCTGGGCTCTCTAGGGTTCCCACACTCATGCCTACTTTAGCAAATAGCCAAAGATGTATGGAAAGTTTATCTCATTTTTTTCCATGACTCTTTCACATCCAAAATCTCCTCGTTGAATTTCTAGCTGCTCTGCCATGTACCCGGAATCAAATCTGCCTCCTCCTTCAGGTAAAGCTCTGGATTTTTGCTGTCTGAATTAAAAGAGGATGGGAATGCCATAGGGCAATAAAGCCACAAACTCTCTTTACTCTTCCAATGCAGTAGTAGGTTTCCAGGTATAAACCTGCTCAAGTTGTTTCTTGCCTTTGGTCATTTCAAAGTGCTATAAAATGGTTGTTTTCAATAATTTTTCCATTTCTACAATTATTTTCTGTGGAGGGGGATTGCATGACATCCTAACACCACCATTACTGAATATACAGTCATTTTTTGAAAATGACACAAATGAAAAGTTTCCTTTGAGTGAAAGTTATAAAATTCCACTAAATTCTTCATTCGTTGTGATGCTCTTTTGCACAAAATAATTTTCACCTAGAAAGACTTAATTTCATTTCCCCCTATTTCTAGCATGAGCCATAGGTAAGATTCCAAAATCACACACCTTTTGTGTGAGAGAGTCTGCTGCTTTTAGTGAGAGTCAGTGCTTCTTTGGGTGGAGAGAGGAAAGAGTATGAAAGCATCACTGACTTACCCACTGTGGCTTTTAAGCATTCATTCTCACCACGTGCATCCTCAGAGATGGACAGGACCCTAGGAATCATCTTCCCCAACCACTACTACTTTAGATAAACAGATATTCTCATAAAAAAAAAAAAAAAAAATAAGATGACATGTTAAAGTCAGGACCTGGATAGAGGTAAGGTCTTGATCCAAGGCAGTGTCCTTACCTATACGTTACACTGACTTTCTTAAAGAACATTGTTTAGAAAATCTACTCCTGAAGTTCTTAAACTTTTCCATTCCAGAGGAATTGCCCTAACAGCAAATATTAAAATGATGTTTTAATGAAACATGAAAGACCTATGTATATCTGAAAGTTCCCACAGTGGATCTTGCATTTTTTTTTTACAAAACAAAACACAAAAAGTTAAAATTCTTAAGGAAAACTTTAATAAAATTGGTGACATAAAAATTTTTAAAAGGAAAAATTTCTGAACCTTAAAAGTCACCAAAAAGGCATCAAAAAATGGAAAAGAAAAGCCATAGACTAGGAGAAGATATTTATAGTACACATAAAGAATAAAGCATTGGTATTCAAAACACTTTTTTAAAAACTTCCTACAAATGAATGAGAAAACAAACAAACAATAAAAAATTGGGCAAAGATGCAGAGGCAATTCAAAGAAGATTCAACCTTCATGGCCAATAAAGTAAAGAAAACATTTATCAACCCTACTTTTAAGCAGAAAAATGCAAATTAAATTCATGATGAGAAGCCTCTTTACATCTTTCAAATTGGCAAAAATTCAGAATTCTGATTACATCAAGAGTTGGTGAGCAAGTGGAATAATAAGAACTTATATTCTGCTTCAAGGCTGAATATTGGAAAGCAATTTTGTATTTTCTAGTAAAGTTGAAAATGCACTTATCTTATGACCCTGCAATTATATTCACACACATGAATGTTTATAGTATAAAGCCTATGTGTGTATATGTGTGTGTTTGTATTTATGTATATCTTATATAATGCATTGATAGTCCAACTTATGCCCTGAGCATGAACAAAGGTGACAGGACAAACTTAGAATAGTGTAGGAAGTGAACTCATTTTATTATTTGATTGATTCATTCATCTATTCAATATTTTTTGAGCACTTACTGTGTGTCAGATACCATGCTGTATGTTGGTAGTATAAGGACTAACAGATACAGTCTTTGTCCTTAGGAATTCACAGTCCAGCAAGGGAGGCAGATAAGTGAACCAGTAATTACAATAGTGTGAGTAATAGATGCTAAGGTAAAGGAATGCCTAAGAACAGTATCTATGTTTTTGAGAAACCACAAATTCTTGGAAAGAAATGGTGTTTATCCCCCACAATGCCTAACAACATGGTTTGTACAGGGTTAGCAGCAAAGAGTCAGAAAGGCCTGGATTCTGGTTCCAGTTCTATCTTTGACTAGCTGTTTATCCTTGGGAAGTCATTTCACCTTTTTGAGCCTGTTGGTGATTAAATCAGGTTCCCCACAAAAGACACTTATGGATGTGAATGATTTGTGATTAGGTGCTTTGAAGATGTTGTTAAGGTGTGCCCAAAATGAATGAGAGTGGGCCTTAATCCAATATAGTTAAAGTTCTTATAAGCAAAAGATATTGGACACAGTAAAAGAAGCCACGAAAAGCTAGAAGTCAGAAGAGAAAAGAGAGGACATCGCTATGTGACAGAAGAGCCAAGAAACCTCAAGGATAGTGGACAGCCAGGCCCTACATCTTGCTGACACCTAGATTTTGAACTTTTCCTAGCCTCAAAACTGTTGAGCCAATAAATTTCCATCTTTAAGTCAACCCATTGTATGGTATTTGCTTTAGCAGCTGGGAAACTAAAACAGAGCCTGTTTCCTCATGTGTAAAGTGTGATTGATGATACCAGCCCTGTCTACCTCACTAGATTAAGGATTAGTGGTCACAAAAGTGATTTTTTAATTGCGAAGATCACTACAAAATAAATGATGCAATCGTTAAGTTATATGTTAAAAATGTTTATTGAATTTTAAAATAGAGCTCGTTTCTTCATTTACATCTCTTTTTAAAGGAGAAGATTGAGGAAAGAGAGAGAGAGAGCGTGAGCAAAGAGCAAACCTAATAACCAGCAGGCAAGCCTCCTTCATAGTTGTCACCTTCACAACTCACAAAGCTGTGAAGCATGGTTTGGCTCCACCGGTTCATCAGGCCATTAAGGTATTTGCTGTTATATTATCTCTATTTTACAAATGAGAGAAGTGAATCGCCAAAGAGTTTGCCCAAGAAGTTCAGATCTTAGAAGCCCAGGTCTAGGCCACTTCCCAAGGATCTTTACACAACAAAAGTTAGAAGAACTAACCCCCAAGCCTCCAGGCACCTCTCTCGTGAAAGTCCCGCCTCCTCAGCACGGGAGGGGCTTACGGAGACTCCAACTCCTCCCCTTGACGCATCCGGCCCCGCCTCCCGGCACCCCAGCTCTCGCGGGAACTCTCGGGAGGACAGGACCGGGTCAGGCCCTATCATGGCGGCTGAGGAGGCGGATGTGGATATTGAAGGGGACGTAGTGGCGGCACCGGCACAGCCAGGGTGAGGCGAAGAGACGGGTCTCACCGGGAGGGGGTTAGGTAGGGCGCGGATGCGAGGAGAGGACCCTGGGAAGGCTCGGATCGGGCTAGGGATCGAGGATCGGACGACCGTCCGCTAGGCCAGGGTCTTCTGGCGGCCAGGCTTGTAACCGGGGGCCCTGCCCGTCCTTCCCTGTGTGTCCTGAGCCCAGCGGACGGCTATCCCAGGCTAGGGTCGACACTGCTCTTTCTCCTTTCACTGGATTGCTTGTGAGGGCGCCGATTTCTCCTGTCATATTGCACTCGTTCTAACAATTAGGTTCCTTTTACCATCCCTTCCACCTTAGAATCTTCCCCAGTAACCCCCGCCAATAGAACAGGGGTGTTTGCCGGCGGGTCCAGAAAGGGACCTCAGCGCAGGGACGCTTGCGCCACCACTGCAAGCCTTGTAACCTTGGGCAAGTCGTTTCATCTCTTCTAGCTACAGCTTTCCTTTTTCACATGGGGATGAAACTTCCTGGCTGAGAGGCAGCTTGACTTAAAGGAGAGTCAGGGCTTTCGTTGGACAGCTCTGAGTTTGCCGTCTGCATTTACTGACCTTACCGGTTACTAGCAGTGTGACCTTGGGCAAGACACTTAACTTGTCTGAGCCTCATTCTGTGTAAACTGAGAATCATGATACGTACTTATGAGGTTGTTGAGGATCCAATGAAATTATTTTGGGATATGCTTAACATATGGTAAGGGCTCCGTAAATGTTTCGCCATCATGTTGCCTTCAGGGATGTAATGGTAAAGATGCAGTGAGAATCACAATGTATTTAATACTAATTCCTGCAGAACAGGCCAGTGTAGTTACAGCATTCTCCAGCTTGGAAGACCTGGTCCTTTGATGCTTTGCTTTTTCCACTTAATGAAATCAATACATACCATTTTAAAAATGTTCTTCCAGAGTCTCATTTTAGTAATGGAAGAGGTTAAAACTGGCCAGGAATCAGAAGAACTGAGTTCTAAACTTAGCCAGCTATGTTGTTTATAACTGAGAAAATCTTCAGTAATCTGTTAGGTTGAACCATATGAAATTGGCAGTATTCAACCATTTTTGGCCCTTATTTGTAAAATGGCAATTTCACATGGTTCAACCTAGTATCAGAGCCACTGTTACCTGGGGAGCAGAGTACCAACCTTATCCATGAGAGGCTAAGATAGTGGATATAAAATTGTTTCTTGAATCCTAAAGCACTATAAAAATGTGAGGAGTAATTAAACCCATGCAGTTATTCTCTCTCAAATCTTTAAGCAAAGCAGTCCAAAACTAGGCAAATGAGTAGGGAAACTTTAATAATTGTTAACAGTTGTGTTATGTTTAAAACTTGACCAAATGCTTTTGCATGTTTGATTTAGTTTAATTTTCACAAGTCCATGAGATAGGTGGGCAAGGATATGGATGCAGTACAGAGGGAAATGAGTTGGCCTTGGAAATACTAAATAAAGATCATCTGAGGGCATTATCTCTATACCACTCTTCCACCATAGGTTCTTCTTTATTTTTCTGATCATGTTTAATATCCCCTATCTTCTCTCTTTCTTTCTTTTCTCCTTCTTCTACTCTGTTTGGACCTTAGTTCTTCAGTGGCACTTTTGATTATTTTAATCTCCTTCAAACAGGATTACAAAGGTTATTGGTTCTTTTTTTTTTTTTCCCTCCCCCCTCCTCATTGTTTTGTGCTCCCTGTCTGCTCTCTGTGTGTTCTTCTCTGCTTGTCTTCTCTTTAGGTGGCACCGGGATCCAATCTTGGGACCTTCTGGAGTGGGAAAGAGGTGCTCAGTCCCTTGTGCCACCTCAGCTCCCTGGTCTGCTGTGTCTCTTATTGTCTCTCCTCTGTATCTCTTTTTGT
>JAQZBX010083025.1:0-13447 GCA_029593785.1 Cabassous unicinctus
GGCAGCATTTGTTATGAAGGCCAGGAAATCTCAGCTTTGGGAGCCGTGGGAGAAGCTTTTGGTGTCCTTCTGGACCACTCCACAGGGCACTTTGGAGCCAGTCTGTATCCCCATCATGGGTCCCTGGTCCTGTTTTGGCTGGGAAGGATCGAATTGGGAAAGTCTACACAGGATGACCCTCCTCCAAGAATTTACTCTCCAGGCAAAAAAAGCATCAGACAACAAAAAGAGTGTAGAAATCTATAAAGGTGCACAGTCTGGGACAAAGGTCTGCTGGCTTTGAATACCAAGGAGGAGGGGGTTGTCCTGAGGGAAATAGAGGGGACAACCAAACTCCTGTAAACAGGAAAACTCCAAAAAAAACTAACAAGCAAAAGCCCAGAACAAGACAGAGATCCAGAAAGGCAGGGAAAACCTTGCACACTGCATTTGCCTTGGGTAGACCTTCCTGATAAGAGGGCTGAAGCTCAAGAAAATCTCTGTCTTATCACTAGCTAGTTACAAAACCAGGAAATAGATATCCCAGGGACTAAATCTCAGGTTTAAAATTTTAAAATATTAAAATGTACAGTGTGCAACAAAAAAGTAGAAAACAAACAAAGAAACAGGAAATGATGGCTCATCCAAAGGAAGAAGATAAAAATCCAGAAAACACCAATGAAGAAAATGAGAATGTAGACATACCAAAAAAAGCCTTTAAAAAATGATCTTAAAAATGCTCAAGGAGATGAAGGAAAGTACAGAGAAAGGAGTAAAAGGATATAAGGAAAACAATCTATGAACAATATGAGAGTCTAAGTAAAGAGACAGAAATTTTAAAAAGGAACCAAATAGAACTACTGGAGTTGAAGACCACAATAACTGAAGTGAAAAATGACCAGGAGGGTTTCAAGAAAAGATTGAAACTGGCAGAAGAAAGAATCAGTGAACTTCAAGACAAGACACTTGAAATGTGTCAGCCTGAGGAGCAAAAAGAAAAAAAAAATGAAATATTAAAAGCAAAACTATGGGAAGCAGCTGTGGCTCAATTGATAGAGCTCCCGTTTACCATATGGGAGGCCCCAGGTTTTCTTCCCAGGGCCTCCTGGTGAAGGCAAGCCAGCCCGCGCAGCGTGGTGAGCTGATGCAGCGGAACGGCCCAACGGGGGGAGACAAGCAGACACAGAAAAGCACACAGCAGATGGACACAGCGAGCACAAGCAGCAGGGGGGATACATAAATAAATAAATAAAATAAAAATCTAAAAAAAAAAAGCAAAACTAGCCTAAGGCAGCTAGGAGACACCATCAAGTGCACCAATATATGCATTATAGGAGTCCCAAAATAAGAAGAATGAGAGAAAGGGGCAGAAGGAATAGTCAAGAAATAATGACAGAGAACTTCCAAAACTTAGCAAAAGACATGAATATGAACATCCAAGAAGCTCAGAAAACAAAAACCAGGATAAACATGAATGAAAATACACTCCATCATATACTGATTACACTATCAAGTGCAAATGACAAGGAGAGATTTCTGAAAGCTGCAAGAGAAAACCAACATGCTACATACAAGAGAGTCCCAATTAGATTGAGTACCTATTTCTCATCAGAAACCATGGAAGCATGAAGACAGTATGTTGAAATATTTAATGTGCTGAAGGAAAACAACTGCCACCCAAGAAGTTTATATCTGATGAGACTCTTTCATGATGATATGCATGCTTATTTTGTAAGTTCACAACTTTTATGATACATTTATTGTTTATGTATGTTCATGTATGAATGATAAACTTCAATAAATTTTTTAAATATGAAAATGAATGAAAGATTAAGACATTCTGAGATAAATAAAAGATGAGGAGTACATCACCACTAGACCTGCTTTACAAACAATGCTAAAGGTTGTTCTTCAGACTGAAACGAAAGGGCACTAAACAGTGGTTCAAAGCAGCATGAAGAAATGAAGACCCGTGGTAAAGTAACCATTTGGGAAATTATAAATGCCAGTATTATTGTATTGTATTATTTGGTATGTTACTCCACTTCTTACTGCCAACAGGTGCTATAATGCAAATGCATAAAAAGTAATGATAAATCTAGGTTTTTGGACATACAATATACAAAGATATAAGTGTTAAGAAGTTTAAAAAAATGATGGGGGTCGAAGGGATATAGGAAAAGTATACATGCATGCTATTGAAGTTAAGTTGGTATCAAATCAAATATAATTGTTTTGTATACAAAATGTTAAATTTTAACTGCATGGTAGCCACAAGGAAGACAGAGAAAAAAATATATCTAGATAGAAATAAGAAGGTAGAATTTCTATTTTAAATCATGTCTTCAGTTTTGTTTTTAGCAAACATAATTATTTTTAAGTTGTGAGGTTGATAACCCCAATGCCTGGAGTTTCCATGGGTATATTTCTATTTTCTATTGTTTCTCCTTATTTTTAATTGTGTTTTGCCTCCTTCCGTGCCTGGTTATTTTTATTGGGAACTGGACATTGCATTTGCAAAATTGTTGGGAGAAATAATTGGAGGCCTAAATTAATGCTGTCTTCCCCAGGGAGGATTTTTGTTTGATTCTATCAGATGATTCTGTAGGCACTAGCAATCAGAAATCCCTGTAATCCAAGTCTAAAGACTGAGATGATGACTGAGCTGGAGTCTCAATGATGGATATTTTCTTCAGGTTCTCTCTTCTCCAAGAGTTCATACCCTCAGAGTCCCTCTAAGTGAGAATCCCTAGCTCATGTCCTTTCTCTGTCCCACTTTTCACAGTCTCAGGACTCCAATCTCTGTCTACCCAGGCCTATGGAGCTGTTAAAAATGCCATGCAACATCTCATCTCCTTAGTCTTCTCCTCTGAAATGGGAAAGCACACCTGGGGAAAATCAGGTCCAAGCGCTGGTCTTACTTTCTGGGGCCTCTGCCCTCACCCATCCCATCATGGCTTTTTTCACTATCTTTTTAGCTTTCTGATGCCTTTATGAAGATGGTTTTTAAATTTTATCCTGTTTTTACAAATGTTGTCAACAAAAGGGTTGGCTTGATTTCTCTCTCTGTGGTTACTCAACTGACAACGACATTGTATCATTCCATGAACTGCTGTTTTTCATTCACAGTGAGGTTGACAGATGTCTCTCATCCTCTAAAAATCTGTAGTGCAAATTAGAATCCACTGAGAACTTTATCATTTGAAAGATACCATATTGAAAAATATTCACAAGCTAGTTACAGTGCAACATGATTTCCACTCACCACCATCTTGCTCACAACACTCGCCTCCTTTTTCTTAGTTACATTAACCCTTATTACAGTGTTGATTAGTGAAGCACTATTTTTCAGCTGAAGTAGTGTTTGCTAGTAGCCAACTGTGCAGAATGTTTAAACTTAGGGTCCAGTTTGCAAAATATCAACACATTTGGGGGGTGGCATATAGGAAATTGAAATGATTTTGTCAGTGGTCACTGGTTCCAAAAGGACTGTAGGTCATTCTACTTCAAGGAATACTTAGGCTATGAGGATATCGGTAAAAAGTTTGGAAGATGCACAGCAGTTAATCTTCATTAAAAGTACATTTAAGCCTGAGTTAGAGTAACAGTTGGAAGTCTGGGATGTGAAATAATGCCATCAGTGAAGATAGCAGAAAGATTGCTAAATATGGAGGTCAATATCTGAAATGACTTTGCCTCTAGATAGATATTAGTTTTATAGTATAAATAATTTGTAAGTTCTTAAAAGCACATTTGGTTTAAAATCTAAAAATATTTTTAAAAGTGCATTTGGATTATTTTAGCTGAGTATCATTTAATTCTTTGTAAATATTTATGATCAGTATTATATGTCATATGAGAGGAATTTTTTAAAGAAATACTATCTTACCTCCCAAGTTACTCATTCTTTCTCCTTCTCAGAATCTAGCTCAAAACTGCAGGACTTTCTACTGAAGTATTTTTTTTTTTTTTTTTTTTTTTTAAAATCACAATAGCTTTTTAAGTGTAGGGGAAGCAACATGCGCCATCACATTAGATCTTTCTTGTTGACACCTTTTAGTTGCACCAGCCTATTAAAAGTCAATTATGAATAGTTTGGCAGTTCCTCAAAAAGTTAAACATAGAATTATCATATGACCCAGTGATTCCACTCCTAGATATATATCCCCCAAAATTGTAAACATGTGTTCAAACAAATGCTTATACATAAACTTTTACAGCAACACTATTCACAATTGCCAAAAAGTAGAAACAGCCCAAATGTCCATCGACAGATGAAAAGATAATCAAAATATCATATATACACATAATGGAATATTATTCAACCATAAAAAGGAATACAGTTCTGATACATGCCACAACATGGATGAACTTTGAAAACATTATGCTAAGTATAACAAGCCAGACAAAAAGGACAAATATTATATAATTCCAGTTATATAAAATATCTAGAATAAGCAAATTCATAGAGACAGAAAGTAGATCATAGGGGCTAAGGGAAGGGGGAATAGGGAGTTAGTGCTTAATGGGTACAGAGTTTCTGTTTAAGGTGATGAAAACGTTTGGTAATGGATGACAGTGATGGTAGCACAACCTTGTCAACATAATTTAATATCACTGAATTGTACACTTAAAATGGCTGAAATGGCACATTTTATGTTATAAATATGCTTTCACAAGGAAATGATCAATTCATAGCCAATATTGTTTCATTGACTATGCTTTTTAAAAAACACATTTCTAATCATTCTCTCTTCCCTCATATCACCATGAAAGTGGGTTCCCTTCAGGTGAGGTTTTTCTTTGCATCAAGATCTTGAATTTATCCTTTCCAGACCCTTCCAATCCTTGCTCTATTATATCCCTTTTAAATACTCCCTTTCTACTGACTGCTTTCAGTCAGTATTTAAACATGATTATTTTCTTTCCATATTATCATGTACACACACATAAATTCAAGTGACACTATATATACTTTTAGCTAACATCTTATTTCTGCATTTTCAGCCAAGAATCTGGAACCCAGGAGCTCAGAGACAAACCTGGGGGATGGAGCAGCCTGAAGCAGAATTAGCAAAGAAGCCCAGAGGAGAGGGGAGAGATAGGCAGACACTGCCATGTGCCTGATTGCCCACAGCCGAGCTCATGGAGAAAGTGAGCCTGGAGGAGAAGGCAGAGGCTGGCAGAGCTGCCTTTGTGCCTTGCCAACGTGACAAGCGTCCAGGATCACCAACAGCTGATCTTTGGTGAGACAGCATCTCTGATGATGCCTTTGTTTGGACATTTACAGTTGCAGAACTGTAAGCGTTTAACCTAATAAATTCCCGTTATAAGAGCCAACCCATTTATGGTGTATCTCTTGGGCAGCATTTAGCAAACTAAAACACCTTGTTTCAAATTCTCATGTCACTGACTTCCCCTGACATGGAGTTTACTTCAGAGTAATAAATGTTCAGTGACCGTAGCCAGATTGTCTTCACAATCTTCACTTCGAGGGAGATGTTGTTTTCCTTAATAAAACTGAGACTTTAAAAAGTTAATGTGACTTTGCCATCCATTACATAGTAGGGAACTGGGACTTGACCCTCATCATGCTGTCTCCACATTCTTCTCTTTATCAGTGTCCTATGCTATAGCACTATAGCTTCACTCATGTAGCCAGAATTATCTTCTAAAACTCAAATCTGGCTCTTCTCTTCTTCTGAAAATCTCTGAATGGCTCTGCTTAACTCTAGGGGAAAACACAAACTCCTATCATTCATGCAAACTGCCTCTAGGTCTGGGTCCTGCCTCTTTCTTTATTCTAATTGCTATGGTTGCATAACAAATCACTACAAAACTTAGGGGCATCAAATAACCATTTATTATGCTTAGGTTCAGGAATTCAGACAGGACACAGAGAAGAAGGCTTTTCTCTGCCCCACTCATCATCAGCTAAGGTGGCTTGAATGCTGAAGACTGGAATCATTTAGGATTCACTCATTCATTCACATATCTGGCAATTGAGGCTAGGAAGATTCCAACAGCTATTACGGCTAGAACAGCTGGGCTTCTCAAGATTTTCTCTCTGTCTCTGTGGTCTCTCTAGCATGGCAGCACCAAAGCTCCCAAGATTTGTGTCCTTAGAGAAAGATCCAGGGAGAAACTTTTCTAATTTAACCTCTGAAGTCACATAGACAGTTCTGCTGTGTTCTGTTCATTATTAGCAAATTCCTAAGGCTAGCACAATATTCAAATGATTCTATGGCTTCTATAGTCCTGTGTGGGAGATAGATGCTAAACAAATAGTCCCACAAACATATAATAATGTACTGTCTTAGTTTCCCAGGCCACACAATGAGAAAAGAAAGTATTTTGGGGAAACAAGAATGACATTTGAAAGGGCTATCTTTCCATTTGAGTGTGAAGGAAAATTACCATCTTTCCCATTTCTGTAACAAGCTTCTAGAAAGGATACTGATTCTACTTGGCATGGTTTTCAGGAATATTACAGGTGGTAGGGATGTTTGCTCATTTCTAGTCTGAGCTGGCCTTAGCAAAACAGGTAAATTTTGTCTTTTATGTTCTGATTTCCCTTTCTATGTTCCTGTTGCAGATTTAAATCATGGCTTTGATCATCTTTGACGTTCTTCCAATTGGAAGGTGAAATCTATGTCCCTTCCCCTTGAATCTAATGTCTGTTACAGTTTGGCCCATTGAATATGACAGAATTGATGTGCTAGTTTCATAGACCAGGCCTAAACTGGCATCTTCCCCTTCTTGTCCCTTGGGGTGATCACTCTTGTGACTCTGCCACCAAACTGTGAAGAAAAACAAGTCATACCATATAGAGGTCCACATAGAGAGGAATCAACAGCCAGTACCAACTTACTAGCCATATGAGTGAGCCATCTTGAAAGTGGATTTACCAGCCCATGTTGAGCCACTGCAGTTAGCACCATGTGGAACAAAGACAAACTGTCCCCAATGAGCCCTTTCCAAATTTCAGATTCATAAACAAAATAAATTATTGTTGTTCTTTTAAACCATTAAGTCTCAGAGTAGTTTGGTATGCAATAATAGACAACAAGAACATCTTCCTTCTTTGAACCTTCCTCTGCCCCTCTTCTCCCTCCCTGTTAATTTCACTTGCTTTTCCCCAAATCCGTCACACAATCAACATATATTTTCTACTTCTTGAGGAAGGATATATTCAATATCATCCTTTTTATAAGATTATAAACAACAGGAATTCTATCTTGTCCATTTCTGTCTGGACTGAGTAGAAGCACAATAAATTTAATTTATTTGGATTGGTTTGAGAGCAGTCATTTTAACCAGTTTTCTGTTATTTTTAATGAAATTCTGAGTCAGATGTTCCAGAGTGAGCCCTGGAAGGCTGCATTCTTAATAACCTTTCCAGGTAATTTTACATTTTATAGCAAAGTTTGAAAACATTTGCCAGAGTTGTTACTTAAAATTCCTTCGAAATGAAGATTATTGTGAGATTTCAATTAAAAGAGATTGTAAATGTTATAATTTAACATGGTGCCTGGAGTTTAGCATATGACAAGAAATCATTAAATGTCTGCTATTACTATCATCACCATCATTGCTATTTTTAAAGGTTATCTTTATGTTCTGGAGATATCATACTCATGTGTCTTTCGGGGCAAGCAAATGTTGTTGGTGTGCTGGTTATACCTGTTAAAGCTAATAAGCAGTTTTTGTCTACACTCCAGAATGTTCATGGCTCCAGGGATCAGATGAAGGCTTGCAGTTATCTGCAGGAGACCAGAGTAAGTTCAGGCAAATCATTTTTCAGAGTATCTATCTACCTGGCTTAGAAGCATATACACATATATACAAGAGACAGGATGTAAAGGTTCATCTGATACATGCTCTAGCAATGGATTAAATCACTGAAATTGGGCCTTTTTGGAAAACTTCAGGCAGGAATCTTCATACATATGGAAGAAGGTGTCTACAAGGAAATACAAGTAAATTCTTGGCCAAACTCCCCTATTTCCCTCTGAGAATATGAGGGACTGACATCCCACTTCAATATAGAAACAGATGTACTGGCTTATGGGGGGGAAATCTGCAAAGAAATTTGGACAGGCTGACTGAAAATCGGCAGCAGCTTTTAAGAAAATTCAGCACACCCTACAATTTATTTTTCTCTGTATGTGGCTTTTATGAGCATCTGTTTAGGTGGAAAATATTCAACCTGGATTATGAAATCTCAATTAGGCTGAGTGCTTAGAAAATGGGATGCTTTGACACTCCAATTTATTAGTTAATTTAGGCTTAACAATATCACATTTTCTTTACAACCCTTGTTAAAAATAACAACTGTCTACATTATTCTGTCTTAGTAAGAGCAGCATAGTGAATAGTCTGAATCTGTGTAAATTACTTAAACTTCTGTGCCTTAGTTTCCTCATCTGTAAAAACTGGGATGATAATAGTACCTCAAAAAATTGCTGAAGATTAAATTAGTTAATATATGAATGTGCATAGAATACTTTTTGGAACATAGTAAGCACTATATAAATGTTATCTATTTTATTATTATTATTATTTATTATCATTAATAGTGAAGGAACCACATCACTAGGCAACTTTTCTCTTGGTACCAAACGTATAGCTAAAGACATAACTAGAAAAAAGTGTGGAAAGCAGGTTGAGACCAGGATAACCTGACTATTCCCTGAAGATGAGTCAGGATCCTTCCTGTTCATCTCTGTATCTGCAGAACCTTGCCTCGTGCCTGGCACGTGACTAGTGCTCAATAAAATAAAATTGATGGTTTCTAGAAGATGGATACTTGTTATTATCAAGTTTTCTTCTTGTCTTTTGTCCTTCTGCTTAGAGTTTAAGTGTGGCAAGAATGCTCTTGCAGTGATGATTATGATTAATTTAAATTCTGTGTCATTGAGTGTGACTATTTTTGGTTCTTATCTCTTGTTAGAGCACCCTGGTGGAGAAAAAAAAAAAGAGAGATAAGTGGAACCAGAAAACAGGAAAGAAGGTGAAACAGCTCACTGCAAACTCTGTAGTCTAAAGACTTTTGACTTATCTTTGAACTATATTTAAACGATAAAAAGAAAAGATCTCCACTAACCAGTATGTAATTAGAGAAACTAAATCTAAAAATGACAATAACACCTGCCCTTCTCTACTTCCTGGGAGATAGTGCAAGCATGTAATATTAACACTCACAGAGACTGTCTGGCTTAGTGTTTTTGCTGGGCTGCAGAACACAAGCTCGATGTTTGGCACAATCTCATTGAACTGAATATTAAACTTTGATCACAAAATTGGGTCACTGCTTGTTGGAAGCTCATGTGACAGCTGTAATTAACCAACCAAATATGGACATTTTCTATAAGCTCGTTTTTGTTAAGATTCAGTTTATATCAAATTAAAGATTCCATGGAAATGAATAACTATGAGTAATAAATCCCTAGAGCCTTTTATGGGAGTATGAGTTTCCAGTCTGTTCATCTGCTTTGCTGCAGATCAGGAATATATTCATTCTGCTTTGTTCTCCTCAGTGCGTCACTTGGGGACATATTTCTGCAGTGTTTATTTAGAAAGTCCCAGGCTGTGTCAAACTAAGGAATAAAAGCTGTGTCCTAATGCACAGTGGAGCTGCCTCCCCCCTTCCCTTTTATTATCACCTTGAACCATTTGTACAAATGCGTTGGGATGTGGGCAGGAAGAAAGGGAGATTGTTGGTAAAAATAAAGGACTCTACCAACAGTTCTTTTCAAAGCAGATGGCCTGCAAAGAACTGTACATAGACTTGCCTATCCAAAATAATTGTTCTATAAATTGCTTTTTGAAGCTTAGATATCTAAATGAAAGTAATAAAACAAAAATTAACACAGGGAAAGTACATTTCCTAGTCTTCTGATTCAAAAAACCATGAGACATGAAATATGATTTACTCTAATGGAGTGGGTTAACAGCGAAATGAAGAAACGTATGCATCATTTAGCTTTTGCTGTGTAAAAAAATCACCCCAAAACTTAGTGCCTTAAAACAACAACCAATTATTTGAGTCTTGATTCTCTGGGGTTGGCTGGGCAGTTCTTCTGGTCTGGGCAGGTCCCACTAATCTCTGCTGGCAGGTTGGCTGGAGGCTAGATGATCTAAGACAGCCTCACTCACATATATGGTATGGTATTTGGCAAGGCAATGATGACCAAGCCACCTGTCTCTCATCATTGGGCAGGTTAGCCCTGGGTTCTACACCAGGGGTCTGAGAATCTTGGAACAGAAGCTACAAAGCTTCTTAAAGCCTAGACTGACAATTATACAATGTCACTCCCATTGCATTCTATGATCAAAACAAGACACTAACCCAGACCTTGATAGTAAGAGCTGTAGATTACAGGGGCTATTTTGCAATCTCCCACATGTGTGTATACAATGCATGGCACTTTAATCACAATTGTCCTAAATAAATCCACTGCTGGAGACAGAGGCATGATGGTAGAAAGAGTGCTGGAAACTGGTGTCCAAAGAACAGTGTTCTAGAGAAGGTCCTGCCATGAGTTCCTGACCTTAAATAAATCCACTCTTCCTATCTGGGCTTCAGTTTAGTCATCTCTAAAATCAGAGGTTGGATAAGATGATCTCTAAAGTCTCTTCCAGATTTCTAATGACTCTAAAAATTCTAAGGCAAGAATTTCCTAAGGCAAGAATTCCTAAAAGGATGGTGCAAAATTTAAAATTTTTTTGACGTTATAACCCTAATTTGAAAAAAATCATATGCTATGATTACAGCCATGTACAAAGTATACTAATGAAAGGAAATATAAAAATTAATGCAATATGGTAGAATTATAGTTTTTAAAATTATTTTAACACATCAATTTTTTTTGTTACTGTATTTACTTTTTACTGAAAGGGAATAAATATTTTTTTCACACACTATTTCTAAGAAGAAAATTGTTACCAGGTCAACAAGACCACAATTCTCACAGCTCCGGGAAGCAACAGGGAATTAATTGCTTGTTTGGCCTTTTCTTTCTCCAGTAGGCAGTAGAGAGAATGGTGAGAGAGATCCTTGCTTCCCACTGCCCTACTCTGTATCACATGTCCTGACCAGACTTTCCACCAATAGCATGTCTTTTCTTGCTCGGACATGTACACTTAAACATTGGATTGGAGTGCCTTTTCCCTCAAGCTGATCAAATTTTCAGGACAGATGGTCTGAGAAGTGAGGAAAGAAGGCAAAAGGAGGGATTTGGTTAAGGGGCTATCCATTTCCACTTTTATCCAGGCAACTGTCATTAGTGACCTCCTATTTCTAAATCTTCTTGGATTTTTTCAGGCTTACCATACTTTACCTCTCTGCTGAGTTTGACCTTTCTAACACTCCCTTTTACTTGCTGGTCATTTCTCCCTTAGCTTCTGAGACACCACTCTGACTTCTTCCTGATAGCTGTTTTTTCCATGGCCAGTCACTTGTATATTGGTGATGTCCAAGCTTTGTCTCTAGTCCTTTTTTTGATCATCCTATATTGACCCTGAGTGAACTCAATCCCAAGATTTCAATGATTCTTTATGTTCTGTTAACTACCAA
The DNA here is from genome assembly GCA_029593785.1 of Cabassous unicinctus. Taxonomy (NCBI): domain Eukaryota; kingdom Metazoa; phylum Chordata; class Mammalia; order Cingulata; family Chlamyphoridae; genus Cabassous; species Cabassous unicinctus. The sequence continues at coordinate 11,558 of JAQZBX010083025.1, forward strand.
TTCTATATCTCTATTATAGACCTCCCTCCTAAACTTCAGACTGCATCCTGGGAAGCTCTATTGTGACATCCCACAGGTACCTTAAACTCAACATGTCCTCAAACTCTTGTATCCCCAGCCCAGTAAATTACTATACACCCAGTCACCCAAGCTGGAAATCTGGGAAACCACTTGCTCTGCCTTACTTTCCATTCAGTGAGCCAGGCCCAGTTGCCCTCAGAATCACTCCCTGCCATTCCCCTGCTCTATTCAGGAGGATTGATCCCCTGCAGGCTGCATCCCCCTAGGCTCTTATGTCAATCAGCTTTGGCTGCATTTAGCCAATGGGAGGCCCTGGTTGTAGAGACCAGCAAGCCTCAAGAATGTGGAATTTCCCTTACTGAAGCCAATATTGAACACCCAATTTGGTACCATTCTTTAGGGAGACCAGCCAACCACTTGGCAATAAGTAGATTACATTGGACCTTTTCCTATCATGGAGGGGCCATACTTTGTCCTTACTATTATGGGTATGGATCTGCTTTTTTAGCATCACCATCTATAGACATATGGAATGTTTTATTCACCATCATGTTATCGCATAGAGCATTGCTTTTGTCCAAGGGACATATTTCACTGCAAGGAGAGTACAGTAATAAATCATGTCGTTCAAATTCACTGATCTTAGCATGTAGCCCATCACTCAGGAACAAATGGCCTGATAAAATGGTGGAATGGCTCAGTTATGGTACAAAAGAGGAGGTAACATTCTGTGGGATTGAGATGTTGTCCCTCAGCATGTGGTATATGCTTTGAACCAGTGACCAATATATATATAGTGTATTTCTTCCTTTCATAGAAGACATGAGCCTGGCACATAGTTGATGCTCCCTATATATTTCTACAATGAATTAATGGAGGAATATAATAATAAATGAGTGAATCTATGAAGTTTTGAGTAGGTATGATGGATGGCCAACTATATGTTGGGATTTTATGTCTCTGGATCAAAACAGTTCTTTCCCATAAGGAGCTGTAATAGGAATTTTAGGCTGTCATCCTATGGAAAGTAATTCCTCAGGGAGCTAACAATTTCTTTTGTTCTTTGTTATTTACATCTTTACATTCCTGAGGGATCTAATAGCAGATATTGATTGAGGAGAAGAATGACAGTGGTGGGGCATGTTTTGAGGACTCTTGAGACTTTGGGGAGCAAGGAAGCATCCCAAGAGGGTTAGGGAAAAGTCCCAGGGAGCCTTAAAGTACCCAAGCCTCACTTTGCTGCCTACACTGCTTTGTCTCCATCAGTTGTATCCTTTAAAATAAATCCATTAAAAATCATCATTGGCAAATGCTATGAACAATGGATGGTCGTTATAGTCTGAAGATATTATCTCATAATTTGTAGCAAATGTTCCACTGCGGTGTGGTGTGTTGGTGACGGGGTGTTGTATGGGAATTCTACACATGTGCATGATTGTTTTGTAAGTTCACAACTTCTGTAATAAAAATATATTTAAAAAATAGGGTGGGTTCGGCAAAAACGCACCAAATGTAAGATATGTACTATAGTTAGTAGTAATATTTTAATGATATTCTTTCATAATTTGTAACAAAATTTTCACAACAGTGCAAGGTATTGATGGTGGGGTGATGTATGGGAGCCCTGTATGATGTTAAGCATGTTTGTTTTGTAAGTTCACAACTTTTACTATACACTTATTGTTTATATATATTCATATACTTCAATAAAATTAAAAATAAAAAAAAATCATCATTGGGGTAAACACAGATGAATTCTTAGGCATGTCTTGGGATAGATAAATGTTTTCCCAGAGGTCTTGCAAGATGGCATTCCTGGCACTGTGTCCCAAGAGTCACTCCTAGATGGAGGTCACAGGACTGAGCATC
>JAQZBX010083026.1:0-13450 GCA_029593785.1 Cabassous unicinctus
ACCTTGTGAATTTCTTCACCTGTGGCCTCCCATCAATGTGGAATAAAGTTCGGTTCAGAGCAGTCAGTTTTTCAGGGTTGGAATCGTGTCCTGGTTTCAAAGACCTCAGTCCACCACAGTGGGCAGAACTGGTGTGTCTTATTCTCTTCAGGAGCCTCCCAGACCTCTCACTCTGCAAACTTGAGCAGTTTCTCTGTGTGTGTGTGTGCACATATGCATGTGTCGTGGCAGAGAGGGACATCTCTCGCTGCTTCCAAGCCTCCTGGGGGTGGGGGGCGGGCACCAGCCTAGACAGCATCCTGCTTGGATTCCCTACCTCAAAGCTACCTCTGTGAATCTGTCATGGGGCTGGGACTGCATTAAAGGGCAAGGCAGGTCCTGGAGCCCACAGGGTCCCTGTGTCGCCTGTGCACTGACCCTTATCCCCATCCCTCCCTCCCCAATCCTAGCAGGATGTCGTCTCCTGAGAGCAGGAGCCTTGCCTCATTCTCTGTATCCCCATCTCCCAGAACAGTGCCTGGTCCTCCAAAGACATTTATTGACTGAATAAATGAACCAAAAGCAGCGAGCCCCAATAAGCAGGAGCCAAGATGACTAGAATTTCCTGGGCTATTGCAGGGTGAGGGGTTCATCCTGACCCTCAGGCAGCTACCCCGTGGAGAGTTGGGGTGGGGCAGGCACAGGGAGGCTGGGTGGAAGGAATGTATGTCGATAAAGTGCAGCTTCAAACCGTGAAGCTGGAGGAAGGCTGCTGCCAACCAGAGAGGCCAACAGGCTTGCAGTGGTGTCACAGTCAGGCCAAGCTGCCCTGCTGCGAACCGGGCCTGTGACATCTGAGTCCACTGTCACCCCCAGTACTGCCTCCTCCTCCATCACCGATACTGGGATTCCACCATGAGAAGGAGCTGTGGGGGAAGGGAAAACAGTCTGACTTGGAGTTACAAGATCTAGGTTAGATCGGCTCTCCCCAGACCTCGTTTTCTCTCTTCGTGGGGCAACCTTGGGAATGTCCCTCCCTGTGTGGGTGGTTTCCACACAGTTTCATCATCTGCAAAATGGAGATGAGATCTACCTCCCAGGGTTGCTATAAGGATTAAATAAAGTCACCGAGATGAAAGACCTAGAACTTGCGTACTTCCTCCACCCCCACCCCCACCCCGCCCCACCGGCACATTTGAATGGTGCCAACTCTGCCAAGAGGCAACGCCTCTCAGATGCTGGCTTTCCACACTCAGCTGCAGAGCTCAGAGCCTCTCCAGGCACTTTTCCTCCCAAACTCACTGCCCCGCCTCCCCAGCACAGAAGCTTCCCATGGCTCAGTCCCTGACACAGAAAAGGAAATAATTAGCATTGTCACCAATTAAATTCTCTCCACTCACTTCTCTGTGAAAATAATTTGCCGGTGCCCAGAGGCAGGGCTCCTCCAAACAGCCACCAGGTCAAGGATTGGGAGGCTCAGGGAATTGAGGAATCATCCAGCTAATTAAGTGGAATGGATGCTCTCAGGGAATCGGCTCTGTGTTCCCTCTTTTCTGAACACATCACCTTAAACACAAAAGCAGCCTCTGGGAAATGTGGGGAAGGCAAGGGGGGCTGTGAATGACAAAGATGATTAAAGGGTTGGAAAATGAGATGGATGTGAAATAAAAGGTTAAGGCAACTAGAAGTTTTTAGCCCCTGGTGAAAATCAGATACTTCCCAGATTCTTTCTCTCCTCTCAGCCTGTGCTCTCTCATCCTGACTCCCTCTACATTTATCTCACCCATAATGTGTTCTATTTAGTTTTCCATTCATTTTGAACTTTATTGAGCACCTACTCTGTGCCAGGCACTGTGCCAGGTTCCAGAGACACAATGGTGAAAAGATAGGGTCGCTGTCTTACAGGCCAAATGGGAGAAGTGGTCCCATAAACCCAAAATTCCTACACTGTAGGAATCTAGGTCCTATACAATATATCAGTGGTAGGAAGGACAGAGACTTGAGGTGCTATGGGAGCTCAAGGGCAAAATGGGGCACTCAGCCCTGGCTGGGTTTTTTTTGGGGGGGGGGGCTTCCTGCAGGAGACAATGCCCAAGCAGAGTCTTGAAGGGTGACTTTGTGAGCTGGTGGAGGTGGCATGGTCATTCCAGGCAGCAGGCAGCAGAGCGGCAGGAGCAAAGGCCCAGGGGCATGGAATGCAGAGTGGATGTGGGCAACCACAAACAGGCAAGCTTCACTAGAGCAAGAGGGGCCCCAGAATATTAGCCCCCCGAGGACAGGTCTGTTTATTATTTGCTCCTTTATTCCCAGGGTCTAGAACGGTGCCTAACACAAGGTATGTGCTCAATTAAAATTTGTCAAATGAACAAATGCCCGAATCCCCACCTGCTATCCAGCTCAGGGAGGCTGCCTGTCAGGGTAAAAGTCTACCACCCATGATTCCTCCTCTGCATCCGCAGGAAGGGGGCCAGGCCCACGGAGCCTCCTGCCTCAACCGCAGAGCTTTTTCTTTTTCATTATTTGGGGGAGGGGGGCACAGGAACTAACACATATACCCTGGGCTTCCCTGGAAAATCTGGGATGATGGATTAAACATTACCTGATGGAGGGGGGAACAGGGCAGGATGACGCAAAAGGCCAAGCGAGCTGGCAGCCAAATGAAATTGTAGCCTCTTGACACGACAATGGCTTGAACAAGCATTGTGACACACGCGCCTAATCGCATCGGAGAGCGGGTAATGCAGAGGGGTGGCCCCTGCGGCTGGCAGGGCTTCAGTCACTGCCGGCTCGCTCGAGGAAGCCCATTTATCAAAGCGTGAGGCTAACAGGGTGCTCCCAAGTTACACACAGGGAGCAAGTGCCTACTGGTCTCCTGGGAAACAAATGCAAGAAAGTGAAAAATTGTGGGGAAGAGAATAAGCAGGTCTCCAGGCCTCCCAGGGTTGCCAGGAAACTCTGTGTTAATGGGGGGCGGGGGTCTGTTGACCCCCAAGGCTGCAGCTTGGACTGTGGGCATAGAAATCTGGGTCCAAATCCCAGCTGACCCTCGAGATGGGGCTTTTGGGCTGCAGAGGCCAAAGACTTGAAACTGTCCCTTTGAGCTTTGTGGCCCCAGGCAGGTCATCCATAAAAAGTGGGTGGGTGGAGGAGGCGGGTGGTTGCAGCTGTGGCCCCCCGGGAGGAGGATGTGCACAGGAAATAATGGCAAATCACCTGGGAATGGCCTTTTAATTACCTGTACAAACTACCTGGCTTTCATGACACATCCCTCACCTGCCTTCTATGACCTTGGAGGTGGTTCTCAGAATCCCACTTAAGGCCCATTTAATGGACAATCCTGTAGAGGCCCAAAGACACACAGTTCATTTGATCTGTCTGAATGATTATTCTAGGCAGATAAATTTATATTAAACTCATAACCATAGGCCATTTTTTGTTTCATTTTGCAAAACTTTTAATCCTTTAATAATTCCAAATGATAGGTGTGATTATGCTCATTTTACAGATGTGGAAATTGAGGCCCAGAGATGCTGGGTGAGTTTCCCAAAGTTACACAGCCAGTTGGCATCAGAGACAGCCTTCAAGTCCAGGCCCCTGACTGCACACTAGATGGGTGCCTACCATTTATTCATGGTGTCTTTCCTTCTCGAATCTACTCCTCCCCTTCTTTTTTAGGGTCTTTGGTTTGGGGTCCACCTTTGTTGTTCATGCTGTTTAACTTTCCCAGACAGAGCCAAGCAGAACCCTCTTTCCAAGAGGATGACTGGGACACAGAATTCTCTCTGGGAAAAGCTGATGTTCTGAGAGCTGAGCCTGGGCAATTTCCTCAGCTGGTGCAATTCTGTTAGGGTACATGGCAGGGTACCTTATCTAGCCTGTACCACAGCTGTCCTGGGTCTGCAATCCCGAGCAGGGCAGACATAACTATTCTACCACACCTAAGTCACCTGGGGAGGCAGTTTTTTGGTGGTAGAATAGTTGTGTCTGCCCTGCTTAGGACTGCAGACCCCAGGATGTGATGGGTACTCTTTCTTCTTAAAATAAGTAGTTCACTTCCTCCCCTGTGGAGAGCTTGCATTTGGCTTTTGAATGCTGCGAATCAGAGGGAAGAGAATTTTAGTTTATGATAAAGATGAACGTGCTTTCTGATTCTTAAATGACACTTCACCTACTACCAATCCACTCCACATCCATTACCACATTTCACGGTCATGATAACCCTGTGAGGCAGGTATTATTATCTTTGTTGTACAGATGGGGAAACTGAGGCTCAAGAGTGTACTGATGGCTTGTCCAACATCACAAGGCTAACGGCAGAGATGGAACCACGACCTGGTTCTTCTGTCCGTAAATCCAGGGCTGCACAGATGACAATGTTCACTTTCCATGAGTGAGAAGTTACTGGTAAATTCAAACGTTGTTTGGAGCTAAGAACTCGCAGTGGGTATCTCTTTAAATTTGTTGTAATATCATTACTTCTCTCTTCTCAGGGACTCTTTCCACGTTTCAGAAAACCAGGGTAAAGGCATCTAATCGACCCTCACCATAGGTGCATGATCCAGTATCATAGTGAGTGTCGTATGAAGATGGAAGGTAAGTATTAATAGTTGCCAGTCAATACTTGATGTCAAGTTCAGAGACACTGCCTGGGACTTTGCCTGTAAGAGATTCCAGACCAGGCTGGTGTTGCTTCCAGGAGCATTCACAGAGGCAGCAGGGTATTGCTTGGGTGCCCAGGGGAATTTAAGAATATGTGTAAGCCAGAGTCCCCACCTTCAAGGAGTTTACAATTTAGTAGGAAAGTGGGATTTGTAAAGAAGTTTTTGAATGGTAGAGTACAAAGCAAAAGGGAAACAAGTATCCATCTGTTTGCTCTATAGTTGAGCAATCATGAAAAAAAAAAAAAGACTTTGAGTAAGATTTGGGGAGGGGAGGAAGGAGGAAGAGTTTCCATTTTGAAGGAGCATGAAGCATGTGTCAGGTGGTGGCTGACCCCCAGTGAGCCCCCACCCCCCAGTCCCCTGGTTATTCTGTATGCATTACCTAAGTTGCACCTCCAAGCCAGGGCTTAACACATCTCTGAGCCTTTGGACCTGCTCTTTCCTCTTCCAGAATGAGCCTTTCTCCCTCACCTCCTTATCCCACTATCTGTCACGGCCCAGGTCCCTGTTAAATACCTACTGTCAGTTCAGTTATCACTTCCACTGTGAAATGTTCCCAACTCCCCCTCTCTTCCCAGGGCCTTTATATTTCTCTTCTTGGCACTAACCATGTAGTGCAAGGCTTTGTTAGCAAGCTTATGTCCTAGAAGACATGGTCCTGGAGCACAGGGATTCTCTTCTCTCCATCTTTGCATGATCATTTGTTGAATAAATATAAATGAAAGATGGAAACACTGACTGCATGAATGAATCTGTGCAAAGGTAGTCCTGCTATAGATGCAGGAACACATGGGTTGACACCTAGAACCAGTGGTGCCCTGGAGCAGTAGATGTATTATGCCTAATAAAGCTGAGCGGAATTAATGATTCTTCAATGAGTGAATGAATGAGGGACTGACTGAGCTATATGTGCACTGTGACAAAAATGCACCATTGGGAAGCGGGTGTGGCACAGTGGATAGAGCCTCCGTTTACCATATGGGAGGCCCGGGTTCGCATCCCGAGGCCTCCTTGTGAGGGCACGCCGGCCTGAGCGGTGCGGTGGGCTGATGCAGCAACCTCACGGCAGGAAGTGGGTGTGGCGCAATGGATAGAGCACCCGTTTACCATATGAGAGGCCCCGGGTTCGCTTCCCGATGCCTCCTTGTGAGGGCAGGCCGGCATCGCGCGGCACCTTGGGCTGATGCGGCAAGACCTCACAGCAAGGGGGAGATAAGCAGACACAGAGAAGACACGCAGTGAATGGACACAGCAGCACAAGCAGCAAGGGGGGGATAAATAAAATAAAATAAATAAATCTTAAAAAAAAAAAATGCACCATCACTATTTACCTAATCGGGCTGATGTTTCTGTTTCACCCCTTATTTCCTTAAAAGTTGGTGAAGCTGAGACCTGAAGGCTCAGTAGGCATCAACCCAGGGAAGGGGGCCAAGCACGCAGAACAGCCTGTGCAGGGCCTGGAGGGAAGTGAGAGGGCAAGGGCTTGCTGCAAGTGGTACAGAAGTAGACGGCAGGTGATGGGCAGGGTCTGGAAAGGAAAGGGAGGAAGCTCACCAGAGCTGAGCAGGAGCCAGATCTGGCAGGGAATTAAACTGTTAACTGAGGACAACAGTTAGAGGCTGCCAGCAGGGTGTGACAAGATCTTTCTTTTCTTTTCTTTTTTTTTTTTAAGGAAGAGGTCCCTGGCTGAAGTACAAAGAATGGATTAAGGCAGAGCAAGACTAGAAGCTCGGAGTCTGGCTTTAAAGATGTTGCAGACCCTTGGGTATGACATGGTGGGGGCCAGAACTAAGGTGTAGGCAGTGGGGCTGGAGAAAAGTGGAGAGATTGGAGAGATGTTAAGGAGGTAGCATTGGCAGAGCTTCATGAGGGTCTGGACTGGTAGACGGTGAATGGTGCTGGCAATGGTGGTGGAGGAGGAGGACTCAAGAATGATATGCCAAGGGTTCTGGCCTGGGAAACTGGTGGGGTCCCACCTGAGATGAGGGACCTTGATGGAAGAGGTGCAGTTGAGCTGAGAGGGAGGTGACAATGAGTTATTTCCAGGAAGTTTCCTATACACAGATTTTGTTCTGAGAGTTTTAAGTATATGATTGGAAGGAGAAAGATAGAAATATCGAGATATGTGTTCTGCTTTTTAAATTAACATAAAAATCTTCCCACATTATTACAGACTCTTCGTAAACATTATTTTTTTTAAATAAGGGGCAAGCTGTAAACAAATATGCAAACTGTCAGAGAAGAGTGCATCAGATATGCTGCTGAGCAGGGCTTCCCACGCTCCACATGTGCAAGACCAGGTGAGCCTGTCAGCCAGCCAGTCCACAGCGTCTTCTGGGAGAGTTCTGTTCTCAGTGCAGTGTGTGATACAGACACCTAAGGAGCTCACAGTCATAGCCAGAAGGCCCCAAGAGTCAGCACCAGCCAGGCTGTGGCCTCAGGTCTCCCCGCAGATAGTCTACCAAAGGAACAAGGGTCCCAGAGGACGGTCTTGACCTCCAAGGGGTGGGAGTGGGGTGGGAGAAGTGGGGGAAGATCTGTCAAGAATCGTGACTGTAAAAGGGGTCTGGAGAAAATGTTCCCCAACACAGCCAGGGGAGGCAAAGGAGGCTGTACCTTTGAAAGTATTTTGTAAACTCAAAAGCAAAATACAAATTTAAAGGATTATCTTTATTATCCCCATTCAAAACCATCAATTTAAAACTAATGGAGTTTTTCCTAGCGCTCATATATAAGAAAACAGGGGCAGACCTTTTAACACTTTCCTCTTTTGCACCTTTTGAACTATCCAAAAATAAATTTTGTTTAAATTTAATTTAGAAATTTAGAAAAATTTAAATCTATGTAAACTGTTCTCTTTTATTCATTTACTCATTAACAGCAGTGATTGAGAAACAAGTTGGAGCATCAGGATTTTGTGACCCGTCCGGAAAGAAAAAGGCAGTGATTGCATCTCATAGATAGCGACTTTATTCATTCATCCATTTGAAAAGCATGATACCCACTCCTAGAATAAAATTAAATAAGTAGTCATATATTGAGTTAAAATGAATTGAGCCAGGGCAGCATTGCAGGGGAAAAGTGCATAATATGGAATAGACAGGACTTAGATTTAAGTTGAGCTAAACATTTTCGTGCTTCAGTTTTCTCACCTGTAAAATGGGGATTACAAAATCCACCACGTAAACTCAACTGAGAACCTCTGTGGGTGACCTGCACACTCTGTACAAGTCTGTTTGTTGAATCGTAGAAATATCAACTTTTCTTGTGCATCAGCTAGGAATGCTTTTGACTACAAATACCAGAAAAACCTGACTACACTGGCTGAGATGGAGACTTATTTTTCTCATATAATAAGATGTTTTTGGAGATAAATAGTCCAGGGCTGGGTTTAGGGTGACCACCTGGCCAGGTTCGCCCAGGGCTGCCCCCATTTCAGCACAAAAGTCCTGCATTTCGGAAGGAGGTTCTCCTCTTATTCTGGAAAGAAAGCTCTCTTCAAAGACTTCCACTTACCTCTCACTGGCCAGAACTGTTGCTGCAAGAGTAACTAGGAAATTGGATATTTAGTTTCCATCCACACAGTAAAAGAAGGCAAGGGAGGGGGGATATTGCCAGTGGCTTTTGGATGGCTATTCAGTGTCTGCTACACCCCCTCACTCTTTTATTTTCTTATATAATTTTATAAAAAACAAAAATCCAGTCACAACAATACATTCTACAAGAAGGACACACACAAAATATTTACTTGTGCCTAAGATAATATGCTAAATAAATGTTTTTGGTCAAAGTCTTTAAATTAAATTTCCATGTAAATATAACATAGGACTTGACCACTGGAAGTGTACAGGATGTGCTGAAAACTCTACTTAGAATTTTAGGAATATGTTTCATTTTTTAAAAATAATGAAATTTATTTTTAGAGCAGTTCTAGGTTTACAGAAAAGTTGTACAGAAAGTATAGAGTTCCTATATGCTCCCCCACCCCCACCCATCATTTCACCTATGAGTAGCATCTTGCCTTAGTGTGGTATATTTGTTATAGTTGATGAACCAATACTGATACATTATTAGTAACAAAAGCCCATAGTTTACCTCAGGGTTCACTCTTTGTGTTGTATAAGCACATATGTCATGTATCGTCCACTATGGTGTCATATATCTCCTCACTCTTTATGACAACCAACCAATGTCTGTTGAGTGCCTGCTCCATGACAGGGACGTGCTAGGCTCTGCAAACGGCAGAAAGATGAATAAGACACAACCCCCAACCCAAGTAAGCTCACAGTCTGCTTAAGGCTGACTGACATAGTACAGAGGTGCCTCCGTCAGAAGACAGCCAGGAGGGAGTGGGAAGTGCCAGGCTTGCCCAAGACCCAGCTGGGCATATCAGGGCTGGCAGATTAGCCAGGCAACAATGAACAAGATATACTTTCCAAGTAAGGATAAACCCAAAGATTTGGGGGACAGGACTTGGCAACAAGAACACTCCAGGAAGAAGAGCCAGGAGGGTGTGAGAAGAAGGAATGTGTGAGGGCAAGCACCTCAGCTTTGAAAATGGCTCACCCTTTTGTACCTCAGGCTGTTGCCATGGCATTGGGGAGCCATTTTGAATAAAACAGTGTGTGAACAAATGGGAGGTCTGAGTGATGCTAGAGCATGCCTAGCAAACAGCTATAAGAACTCCTTGTGGAGACAAGTCACCTCAAGTAGAGGAGATTCCAAACAAACCTATAGACCAAACCTATCCTCAAGAAAGAAAAGACCTGTATCCCCTATCTGAGAATTCCTTTGGGTACTCGGACCAAACCTCAGCTGACCCTTTCCTCCTACCCTTTTTGGCTGCTTCCCACTTCCCTTCCCTGCCTCTGTTACTCGTTCCCGCAGCCTCAGTTGCCAGCCAGGGTTGGTGACTGCTGCCTGCTGCGGGTGACCAGTCCAGGCTCCTGGGCGAGCCACAGCATGGCTACGGGATCCTCCCAGTCCTGGCCAGGGTCACAGCACAACTCCTACCTTAATCCCCTCTCCTTGCTGCTCCAGAGCCACGGATCCAGACCTGGTAGTCGACCTTCACACGCTTTACATGAACTCATTGAAGCCTCATAAAACAGCCCCCAAGGTGGGAAGAATTATCCCCACGTGGCAGGTGAGGAAATGAGGCCCAGAGAGATAAGTGAACTATCCAAGGTGGCCTAGCCGCTGAGCAGTAGAGGTGGGATTCAAATCTGGGTTGGATCCTCAATCCCCTGCTTTCTCCACTGTTCAGCACCATTTCCCTAAAATGTAGCCAAGCTCTTCCCAGGCCACTTGCCCAGCAAGCTTGTCTCTGCCAGACCCCCTGGCCCTGGATGGCATTTTCTGGTGGAGAGTCTTGAAGCCCAGGAACTGTGCTGAAACCTTGTTTATTCTTATACTCAGCAAATCTTTACAGAGCTACTGTGCTGGGCCACTGTGATATTTTCTGGCTGTCTGAACTTGCCCAGAGCTGGGCCTAGGCCTGGACTCAACCTCCTAGGGCCATTGCTGTGTCGTCAGGGCACTTTAACAGTGGCCAGTGGCACAGCCAGACCCCCTTCCATCTCACTGTGCACTAATGGCCCTCTCTGGCCTTGCTTTTTGACCTTTCCTGCCAGGCCTGTGTGAAGGTAGGACAACTCAGCTAGTCACTGTTGCCACCAAGAGAAGAGTGATTTTTTTTTTTTTTTTTAGGTACAGGGGGCCAAGGATTGAACCCAGGACCTCGTAGGTGGGAAGCCGGCACTCAACCACGGAGCCACATTGGCTTTTCTGAGTTGGTTTTTGCCCATTGTTTGTTTTTGTTCTTTCAGGAGGCACCGGAAACCGAACCTGGGACTGCCCATGTGGGAGGAGGGCACCCAAGCTCTTGAGCCACCTCCTCTCCCTGCCATTTGATTCTTGGTAAGCAAATATGGTAAAAGTGGAGGTTGAAGGAGAGAACATTTTTTGGGTTTGCTTTCCCCACTGGGGGTGAGCACTGGGGGATGGGCATGGGGTCTGGCTCCTCTCTGTGCCATCCGCTCCTAGGAGAGTAACATGGAGGGGCAGGAAACCAAGACACGGAAAGTGAGATGACTAACCCAAGCTCATACAACATTATCGCTTTTTTCCTGTTTGTGTAAGTAATACGTGTTCACTGTAGAAAACTGCAAAGTACCCAAAAGTTTAAAGAAAATAATAAAAATACTCTGTGATCCTCTTACCCCAAGATAATCACTGTTCACATTCTGTGCATTTATCTCTAGGTTTTTTTTTTCTGGTTATGTATTTTTTTTTTTCCTCTAATTCTGTTTTGTTGCCATCTTTTATCACTTAATGTGATATTGTTCCCATTCCCCCTTGACAGCACATGTTTTATGAAAACCTCATTTTAAATGACTGCATAGTATTCCATCATATGAGTTTGTCATAATTTATTTGACCAATCCTCTACTCTTGGATATTTAGGTTGTTTTCTCCCCACTCCAACCCCCATTTTGTTCCATATAAAGAATATTGAGATGAACATCTTTGGGCCTACATGTTTTTACTTAAATAGTTATGCACATATCTGATTATTTCCTTGGGCTGAACTCTGAGGGACGCGCCTTGACAGACCACCATACTTTTGGCATAGTCTCTGCCCAGGAAAGAAGAGAGGGGAGCACAGTCACCACCAGGCCTCCCCAGCAGGAGGAGCTGGGGGATGCCAATGGGGAAGATTCTGAATAGGGGCATGGGCACCCCAAAGCTTCACTTACCACCGTTTTTCTTTCAATGACCCCTGCTTTATTATTCAGAACTTTTTGATTCTGAATCCTCTGAAAGAAGCTTAAGCAAACAAAAAGGATTTGATGTGATAATGTTGGGGCAGGAACATGGCAGTGCTCAAAAAGGACCTGGGAAAGAGGAACGCGAATACCATCAGGACTTCCTCTACTCTCCTTTCCTGAGGTCCTGCAGCGCGGTGGTTCTTGAACTTGAGCACGCGTTAGCGTCATCCTGCGGGCTCACCAAAACACCGATTGCGAGGCCCCATCCAAGATTTCTGATTCATAGGTCTTGAGTGGGATCTGAGAATTTGCATTTCTAACAGGTTCCAGGTAATTTTTTGATGCTGCGGATTCAGGGACCACACTTTGAGAACCGCTGCTGGAGTACCACGAGGGGCAGACACTACCCTGGTTTCTGATGGCATCCTACCCACCTACTGCAATCCTGCCTGGTGGCTCCAAAGCCTGTATACCTCCTGTCACAGAGAGAGACCCCAGCCCCACCCCACCCCTGGAAGATTGGGCCCAAGCAGGGAATGAGGTTGCTAAAGCCATTCCCTGAAGTTCTCTTCCTTACTTCCTATATGGCCTGATATCTGGATGCTAAGCGTTGGTTAGGGAGGGTCTCCCTTGCTCGGGACACCTGCTTGGAAGGGCTCCTCCACTCCAGGGTACCCATCAGAGCAGGGACTGCTGAGGCAGTCCAGGTGGCCAGAGCCCTCTCCAGGGTGTGGCCAGCAATGGAGAAGGGCCCAGCCCCGGGCACTGGTCACTTGTCGCCCTGCTGGATGGTGCTTCTAAGAGTCAGCCAACACAGGAGAGCTTACCGTACACTGCAGGGCCAGAGAGGAGCTCATACTCCAGTGAAAACAAGTTAGTAGAATCTAGGCAAGTCCATGAAAGTTCCTGTAAGACTGTGAAAGAGCAGCCAACACTTATTGTGCTCTACTTGGGCCAGGCGCTAAGTGCCTTATGTCGATCATATAAGATGTGGAGATGGGAACTAGTATCCCCATGATACAGATGGGGAAACTGAGGCACAGAGAGGCTAGCGTATTTGCTCAAGGTCACTCAAGCTACTCTCTATAGCTGCTTTGGGGAGAAATCAAAAAAGGAGAAGAAGAGGAAACTAACACACATATCGTCTTTTACTTGATCATTATATTAATTCCCTGAAGTGGGACATAACCCCCATTTTGAAGCTGAGGAGAGCCAAGCTTAGTGAAGCATCTCCCCAAGGTCATGCGGCTGGTGAGTGCTGCACCAGGTCTGCAGCCAAGACTTGCTGACCTTCAAAGCCTAAGCTCCCTCCATTCTTATCACTGTACTTCCTGGGAGAGATTGACTCCAACCAGAGAAATGCAGCAGGTTTCAGAGTAGGTGACATCAGCAGTAGAGTAAAGGTTCAAAGTCGAGATGGGAGGGAAAGAGGGCCAAGCTATGAGCCTACATGAGCAGAGTCTTGGTGCTTGACAATGCATGGCCTGTGGGGCAACAGGGGAATGGTGTATATAATGGCACACTCCTTTAACAGAGTATGAACTAGCCAATAAAGAATCACATCTGAATATTTTGACATGGGAAAATGAGCAAAAAATAAATATTCATTAAAGACTCAAGCTATAAGACTGTATATATGTTAAGATTCCAATTTAGAATATGTATATAGAAAACTGCCTGGAAGAAAATGCACCATATTGTTAAGTGGATTTTTCAGGACAGTGAGCTCTGAATGACTTTTATTTTCTTATTTTTTACTTTTCTGTGTTTTCTGTATTTTTAGACACAATGATCTTGTGTTACTTTTTTTTTTTTTCGGTTTTGGTCAATTATTTTAATGCTTATGCAGTAAATAAATTACAAAGATTATATTAAAGAAACATAACATGAACTACAGAGAAAAGGCATTTTTGGTGTTTGGTTCAACAAGCACTGATGGAATACCTTGCATGTGCAAAGTTCTTTATTTTATTTGTTTATTTTTTTAAACACAGATGAATAAATATATACATTTCTCCATTAAATGTAATGGATACATAT
>JAQZBX010083027.1:0-13446 GCA_029593785.1 Cabassous unicinctus
GGACGCACCTGCTTATCTTTTTTTTTTTTTCAGAGGGCACTGGGACCTGAACCCACGACCTCCCATGTGGTAAGCCAATGCCCAAGTGGTTGAGCCACATCTGCTTCCCAGGATATGACAATTTTATTAATCTTAGAGAACCAGCTTTTGGATTTGTTAAACTTTTCTAGTTTTTATTTTTAATTCTCATGTCATTTAATTCTGCTCTAAACTTTGTTATTTCTTACTTTCTGCTTGCTTTGAGATTAATTATTCTGTTCTTTTTCTACTTCCTCCAGGTGTTCAGTTAGGTCTTTGACCATAGCTCTCTCTCTCTTTTTTTTTTTAATATAAGCCTTTATGGCTATAAATTTCCCTTTCATCACTGCTTTGGCTGCATGCCTTATGTTTTGATATATTGTGTTCTCATTTTCATTCGTTTCAAGGTAGTTATTGATTTCTTTAGCAATTTCCTTCTTGACCCACTGAGCCTTGAAGAGTGTGTTGTTTAAATTACATTCTTTGTGCCTATTCTGGTTCTCTTTCCCTTAATAATTTCCAGCTTCATTCTGTCATGGTTAGAAAAATTACTTTGTAAATTTCAATCTTTCCAAATTTGTTGAGACTTGTTCTTTTACCAAGCATGTAGTCTATACTGGAGAAACATCCATGTGTGCTCATGAAGAATTTTCACCAGGAATAGATTCTATTTCAAGATACCAATTTCTCTGTTCATTTGTAAGGAGCAACTCATCACCCATTAAAATTTTATCACGAGATTGCAGAAGTTCAGTCCCATATCCAGGCTCCAGTTCTAAGTCCAGTTCTGTTTTTATAACTACACCATCTGCAGTTGCTTCCTGTTCAGCCAAGGAGGAGGAAGAAACTCGAAATACTATGCAGAGGCAGTTTTATTAAATGTTTTGCTAAGGAAGAGACAAAAACTCTAAATGCTCTGCAAAGGCAGTTTTATTCAATCAAATGAGTTTCAGGTTATATTAAATGATTATAACAATTGAGCAATCACAAAAAAGAATAATAATTAATTAAAGACATAGGAAAGAATGAGAGTTTATACAACCACTCACCAAATCTGGGGAAAACACAGCATGTGATCTCTCACATGACTAGGAAGAGCCTTTTGAGCTGATTAGTGTCCTGATTGGAAGAATGGTCCCAGGCAGAGCATCCCCTCCTGGGTGAGGCTCCAACTGGCAGCTTGGGGACCATCCCTTTTAAGCTGTTCTAAACCTGAGAACTGAAATGATTCTTGCAACTCATGAGGAATGACCTCATCAGAAGTAAACAAATGCATCCGGGGTGGTGGTGGTCAGGCCTCCACAGAGAAGATGCGGTGTCTCAAGGGTCTTTGTTCTATTCTATTTAAGGTACACTGAACAGGAACATAAAGGTTTTTAGCTTTTAATTTTACACGTGGTACAAACAGGTTGTGCAAATATCACGTCTGGTGACTTGCTCCTTTTAAACATTGGTTTTTTGGTAATTGATGATGGGATTTCTTGCACAGCAGCGTTATAACATTCCAAAAGACAAAGGACGAGTTAATCATTCACCATTAAAACAGCAGTGACTCTTGATTAGAAAGCTTATGAATTCACAATTCTTAATAAAAATTTCCTTATAGGACATCACTTCCCCCATTATCTTCCATGAGAGTTAGAATCAACTTATTCCAAAATCCTGTTAATTTTGATATTTTGAAATCCTCCCATGAATCACAAATTTTTTAATGGTATCTGTAATGGTGAATCATTTTCAGAAATTTTTCAATTTACTTTGCCGAGATCCATAATAGGAATCACTGAATATGGCAGCTATAGCTTATAGAATGTATTTTAAAAAAATAAAGCCTGAAATTCAAAGTGACTTATCAATCCATGGATTGCAGAATGGATGTTAGATTATCAGACATGGAAATGATACTAATTTCATTGTACAACTCCATCAGAGCTTTTGGGTGACCAAGTGCATTGTCAATGTGCAGTCATATTTTAAAAGGAATCTTTTGTTCTGAGAAGTAGGTCTCAATAGTGGGCTAAAATTATTCAGTAAAACATGTTGTAAACAAATAGGTTGTCATTCAGGATTTCTTTTTCCATTTATAGAGCATAGGTAGAGTAGATATAGTATATTTTTTAATGGTCCTGGGATTTTCAGAATGGTAAATGAGCAAAGGCTTCAGTTTAAGGTCATCAGCTATTCTAACCCCTAACAAGAGAGTCACCCTTTCCTGTCAAGTGAGGACTGCAGAGAAAGAATGATGGCACCATCAAAGAGAAAATGCCTTTTATTTTCACGTTTCCTCCTCCAATTTTCTCAGTCTTACCTTCAAGCTATTGACAAGACTTTCTCCTTTCTTTTAGAATAATGTACATTACATAAATCCCAGGAGTTTATTTGCTTGAGATGAGGCCTAAGAACCCCAGAAAATACATTAATTTATCCAAGACAAAGGCATCATTGTCAGGCAGCATCAAGACTGTAATCTCATAAGCCCGTTCCATATATAACAGAGAGCTAGTACTCCTTTAGGATAAATAGTCACAGACAAAATTCTCCCTTCCATATTGTCTAACCATATGGCATTCTTGATGGGATTTCAGAGCCCCTATTATCCAGACTTTTTCAACAGTGTGATTTATATGCCGAGTATTCCAAAAGAATGAAGATCTAGAAAGGAAATTTTATAATGCAGGGTCTCTTACCTGACTGCTTTGTGCCCACAAGTCCTCTAAATTATTTGCTTAATTCAGTGAGTTTCCAACTATTTCAGTCCATGTCATCATAATTGCAGAAAATATAATTTAAAGCAAAACATCCTGCCAATCATGTAACTACTCCAAAAAGGCAGAAGAGAAAATAAACTGTTTGATTAATGAACTAAAATACAATATGTTTCCCTTCCAGATAATACTTTAAAGAGTTTGTAAAGATTGAACAAAATATCACCTTTTCAGACAGCCAGAAGAATACAACTCATTATACACATGTTATCAATGTAAATGATAAATACTACTCCAGTAAGAAGACTTGATAGCTCCATTCATTACAAATAGTGCATCTGAAACTCATCTGGTAATGGAGGTGAGCCTCTGGTTTAGTTAATTGACTTTATCCAAAGAAACATAAAATTCTCCTATTTTTATGACACAAGTTAGTTTTGCAACTTGGAGCCAGGTGTCCATCTAAGTTTTGCCCCTTTTTTTCTACAGTAAATGGGAGAAATCTTCTTCCTGAGGAGTCCATTTCCAAGAGATGCTTCCCATTTGATTGAGGAAGACATTCTTTGGTTGTAAAGGTGACAAGAGGCTTATTTAGCTTTTTTCCTTTATTTTTAAAGAAGTTTTAGATTACATAGAAGTTACATTGAAAATATAGGAAATTCCTATATACCCCATCCCTCACACATTTCCCACATTAACAACATCTTTCATTGGTGTGGTACATTTGTTTCAAATGATGAACAAATATTGAAATATTACTATTAACCATGGTCTATAGTTTACATTATGGTTTACCATTTGCACTGCACAATTTTATAGGTTTTGACAAAATGTATAATGGCCAGTATCTATCATTGCAATATCATGCAGAACAATTCCAACGTCCTAAAAATGCATCATGTTACATCTATTCTTCCCTTTCCCTCTCATCAGAAACTCTGGTGACCACCTTCTTTCTATTAATGTTACAAGGCTTTCCATTACTAGAATAATAATAAGTCTACTTTAGCCCATAGTTGCATTCCTCCCTTATGTTTATTCATTCTTCTAACTTGAGGATTGTGGGACAGTGATGCCCACTCTCCTTCTGATTGCAAGCGGGCTTAGAACCCATGGGACAGATGAATGGAAGTGTTAATACTTCTCCGTTTTGGTCAAAGTCTTTTTCCAAATGCATCCCTATTTGGAACTTGGTTAAAATCTCTTGGTGCCAGAGAGGCTCATCCCTGGGAATCATGTCCCATGCCAGGTAGAAGGCAGTGAGCTTATATGCCGAGTTTGAGTTAGAGAGAGGCTACATTGAAGTAACAAGGAAGATTTCAGGAGGTAACTCTTAGGCCTCATATATTACTAGACTAAGTTTCAATTTTACAAGAGTAAAGTTCATAAGTACAAGCATTAATATCAAGGGCCTGGCATATTGATGTGTACTCTTCGGCTAGGCACTGCCTATGTATTCTGGAGATCCTTGTCACTCTATTAGAGAATGTACCCAGAGTCCTCAGCATGGGAATTTCTTTTTTTTAGTTATTGTGTGGGCCTCCACCCAATGAGATAACACCCATGAGAACATAAACATATTCATATTCCATAGAAGCATTCTCCAGGTCATCCTTCCCCACAAAT
Organism: Cabassous unicinctus; assembly: GCA_029593785.1. Taxonomy (NCBI): domain Eukaryota; kingdom Metazoa; phylum Chordata; class Mammalia; order Cingulata; family Chlamyphoridae; genus Cabassous; species Cabassous unicinctus. Next base: position 4,350 of record JAQZBX010083027.1, read on the forward strand.
CTCCCCTACCTCAACTGACACCCTGTACCAGTGACCCTTCCCTGCTATATTTGTAACTTTCATGTAATCCAAACCCTCCCCAAAAACAAAACCCCCAATTTTTTTTGTGTGTGTCTGTCATCACTGTGTAATCTCTTATCTTTTATGTATATTGACAATTTCTTCTGTATTTCCCCAGTGTCTTATATTTTTAGCCGCCTCCCCTTGGAATCTATGGTAATCACTAAATTTCAGTTTGTCAGTTGACTCTTGAATGTGTTCATTTTGTCATAGGGTGTCCTCTTAGTGATTAGAGACCCACAAAATAAAAAAGAAAATATTGAACTCCCATTCTGGTGAGTCCTGCTACATTCTCAAATAAAGTGACAAGAATCTCTTACATACATAGGTAGTGCCTAATAAAGGAAAACAAATCAGTATTTTAAAAAATATATATATATTTGTTTTTTAAAGATACTTACATTACATAAATGTTACACAAAAAATGTAGGGAATCCCATATGCTCCACTCCCCACACCTCCCAACCCCTCCCACATAAACAACATCCTTCATTAATGTGGCACATTCATTGCAATTGATAAATGCATCCTGGGGCATTGCCACTGAGCATGGACCATATTTCACATTGTAGTTTACACTCTCTCCCACACAATGCTGCAGGTTATAGGAAGATATATAATGGCCTATATCTGTCTTTGCAGTGTCATTCAAGACGATTCCCAAGCCCTGAAACAGCCCCCATATCACATCTATTTTTCTGTCTCCCTGCCTCCAGAGCCTCCAGTGGCCACTGTCTCCACATCAATGTTGTAATTTCTTCCATTGCTAAAATCACAATGAGTCTATAGCAGAATACCAGCAAATCCATTCTAGTCCATAGTTCATTCCCCAGGCCTGAAGATTCTGGGATGATTATGACCACTCCACCTCTAATTGAGAGGGGGCTTCAATCCCATTGAGCCCGTGGATTGTACTCTCTTGCTTGCAGTTTTAGGCGCTCTCAGTTCCTTAGGATGGTCAATCCTCACCTCCTTCTTAGTTGTCCTAGGTGAGTCGAATGAATTGGAGAGTAGGAGTTGCAACTCCCCTGAAGTTCAGGGCCCAACTGGCACACAGCCCATATATTCAAGTCTCTTGGACATACACCTGCGAACTCCAGCACCAGGTATAGGTTCAAATAGAAGGCACAGATGAGCCATGTGTAGGGTGGCCATAACTGAGTCCAACTCTGTCACTCTCTTGAGCACAAACTCCAAAGCAGGGCCCGCTGGAAAGTTACAAAACTCTGGAGTTATCTGCCCTGACCATAGGACCTGGTGTAACAGATCAGTATTTTAAGCACTAATTTACCTTTAAAAAATGTAATACCTCTGAAAAAAACCGAGAATTCCTCTACAATCAGAATTTTTCTAAAGTATGTGATCTAAGGAAAGGGAGGAGAGGAAGGTCTCTGCTTTCTTGAATGAGGGAAAATCAAAATTTTCTTTTTGTATTTATATTTGTATTTACTTTTACAGGTGATTGCACCATTTATTTCATATCCTATTTTAATATGGTGGATTTTCTATCTAATAGGAAGATTACTTTGGTGGAAAAATACCATCAAGTTTGCACTTCTTCTTTCCTCTGAAACACAGTGGAGCAGAAGCCTGAGGTTCTGCGATGGTGTCATCATCCTGCAGCCTTTCTTTGTTTCTTGAAAACCTAGAATCAGAGCAATTTCCTATGGCTGCATTGTATTGATCAATTGAATTAACAGGAGAAGCTCACATTGAAGAGGAAAGCAAATGGCCTGTACCTCTTTACAGGTGAAGCTGTAAAGGCACATGATCAAAAGCATGGAACATGGAGGGATTAAAAGGTTCTGAGGGTAGAAAGAGGGCAAAACTGGCATAATACAAGGGCATTTCCAGGACGTGGGAATCCTCCAGAATGACATTATAAAGACAGGTACAGGCCCTAGTATACCTTGCCATAACATATAGAATTGAGTAGGAGAGAGTGTAAACGAAAGTGTAAACTATAATCCATGCCTAGTGGATAGGCTCCAAGATGTGTTTATCAATTGCAATGAATGTACCATGGTAATGAAAGATGTTGCTAATGTGGGATAATGTGGGAGGTGTGTAGATTAGGGCATATGGTAATCTCTTATATATTCTCTGCAACATTTATGCAATCCAAGAATCTTTTAAAAAATAAAAACATGAAAAGAAAAAAAAATGGGTCATGGAAGGTCATGGAAAGCTCTACTGAGAAGGAATGTTTTGATCAAAGCCTTAATGTGTGAAGAAATGGCAGGGGACTGATCCAGAGATGTTGTCCAACTCAGGCATAGAAAAATAATAAAGAAAAAATAGTTTCTGACTTAGCTAGAGAGACTTCTTTTGCTTGTAGCATTTACATCATATCTCATTTAATATTTTGGATGTACCTGAATAGGAGTATCATGTGCTAGGAAAATTTCAAATTTGTAAAAAATCTGTCTTAAGAACACAGTACAACAAAAGCCTGGGTATTTTTCAGCTTCTCATTGATTGATGTTTCTATGGCCACATACCCCAGACAAAAAGATCCATTTGTGAGGCTCAGATCAGCTGTGCTGCTCCAGGGTGTTGGCTGAAGGACGTTCCTGCAATGAACCAGTGAAGGTGAAGGTGAAATTCTTAGAGCTCAGTGTTAGGGTTGAAAATCTTGTAAGCTGGTCTCTCCTTACTTATATATATATAAAGATTTATTTATTTACTTATTTATTTATTCTCTGCCCCAACCCACCCCCCTTGTTGTTTTGTGTTCACTGCCTGCTCTCTGTGTGTTCTTCTTGGTTTGCTTGTCTTCTCTTTTGGCATTATTTATCTTTTCATTCATATATTTATTAAACAAATGCTAGTTTCAATCTACTCCAGGCCTGGTACTGTTTTATGTACTAGGTTATAATAATGGCTGTTAATGTATGACCTGTCATTTGCATGAGAGAGGATGGGAGATAAACCCAACAAAAATACAGGTTACTTCAACCTCGGTGGAATGGTCTTTTGAGGACTCAATTACCTTGTCAGCTAGATGACAATAACTTTGCAGAGCTGTGGAAATGTTTTCCATGTAGCTTTGTATGCTCTAAATCAGTATTCACTAAATGGTGCTATTTCTCCCAGAGGTCCAGAAATCAAGAGGTGGAATTGGGAGTGGAAGCACTCACTATTACCCCTTGATCCACTAGGAAAATTTTTGCTTCCTGTCCCTGCAACCTTAAGCTTGGCTTATCTCCAAGTCTTTGTTCCAAAAGAAAGAGTGCTTCCATAGGAAACACGACAGCGGTCCCATTGATCTGGATGTTAAGATTGTCACCTGCCCACTTTGGTCTCTTCATGACTCTGAATCAAAAGGGAAAGAAGAGAATTACAGTACTGGCTGAGATGATTGATCCTGACTATCAAGAGGAAATCGGAGTCTTCCTAAACAATGGAGGTAAGGAAGAGTTTGCCTGGAATACAGGAGATCATCTGCGACATCTCTTAGTATTAGAATGCCCTGTGATTCAAGTCAATGGAAAAGTGCAACAATTCAATCCAAGGAGAACTACCAATGGCCAAGAATCTTCAAGAATGAAGGCTTGCGTCATCCCATCAGGCAAAGACCAGGGCCAGCTGAGGTGCTTGCTGAGGGTGAAGGGAACATGGAATGGGTATTTGAAGAAGGTAGTGATGAATAAGAACTTTGAGTATGTGTCCAGTTACAAAACGAGGACAGTAATGGTCATGAATATGTCTTCCTTACTAGAGCTAATAAATGTTTTCAGTAGGGTGCTAAGATATAAGAGCAATATGCAAAACTCAGACTAAACATCATTTATACCAAGTACCATTGATTGTACATGTTGAAGGGATTTATGCTTTATTCATATGTATCCATAAAACTGATTTCTTGAAAAACAAAAGCAATACACAAAAAATGGGCAGTCATCTCTTCCTTAAATTCTCCTTCTAAAACCATTCTCTTATTCTGTAACTATAACTATCTATAGATGAGAACAGGTTTCTCCATGCCCTTGATCTGTAAAGTATGAATTTTATTTTTTACAGTTCTAGCATTTCCTAGCCTTGGGAAATGATGTAACTCATATTTTTTTGTCTGTTCTTCTCTTGAATACTCTGCACCATCTTGCTTTTTACCAAGATCACGTTAAAGGCAGAGATAGATTCTTCCATTTCAAAATCACATAGTCATTTTTTCAATCAAAAGTCATGTTGTCATTACTTTACCATTAAGATAATTATAATGATTATCCTGTTATGATTTATATATCTTAATCTTCATGATCTCATGGTACAAACATTTTATTTATGTCCTTGATGTCATTGGGACAGCTTTTGTGTTCCATTTTAGTTTCTCAATAAATATTCACAGACTTCTGCAGACAGGCTATCAATCTCATGACTTGGCTCAGATCAGATTCCCAAATTCCAGTTCTGGGAATTGAGTCCAGTTTGTCCACATGTGGCTCAAGATTCATATTTTCAACAATTTTGCCAGCTGATTCGGATATGCAGCAATCTCGGATACCGAGATGATCTTAGTTTATTCTGTGACCTTGGTAAACTTTTAGAGGTTGAGTTCTATCGTATATTCCTCAACCTTTTCTTTTTAAGAATATGTTGAAAATTCCTCCTTTATATAAATTGTTGTAATATACTTTCCAGTTTAGCATGTGTCCCAGGTTTTTTATTTTACCAGAAAGGATCATTAATCATTAATAGCTACAAATAAAAAAACATCATGATGGTTTTTGGTGATCTTTTGTTTACTTTTTTGCTTCTACCTTCTGCTATGGTCTTAGTTAATGAGATCCCTGTGTAGAGAACAAAGTTCTCTCTCTACCTTGTGGCTAAATCTGAGGGAGACCTGGAATAACCCTCCTTGCTTTCCTGGCCCTTTTCCTTTTCATCTTGGTAAAGCTAACTCCATCTAATCTCAGAAGATCAGGGTTGAAATATTTGATGCATCTGGACCTCCTTTCTCTTGGATACACTGGCCTTAGTCTGTGCTGTGTCCACCTGGATGCACAAAGATGTCAAGTTGAACTTGGTGTGAATACTGGAAAACACTGGAAAGTATAGCTTAAGCTAATGCAAAATATTTGCTGGAGAAGATACTCAGGAGTCCTGCCATGGAAGCAATATCTGGCAACATGAATGCTAGTGCTAAAGCATGTCTTTTTTTACTGTATGGTGTAAATCATGACTATTTTATAGTTTCTTCCCAGTGTCTTATTTCACTAGCAAGTTTTTGGGCAACAATGAAAACAGAAATTAAAAGTGAATGCTAAAGGAATAATTAACGACCGATTTTCTGTTTGACAATAAATAGAAGATCACAAATATATAACTTGCTCTAAAGTTTTGTTGATATTTACTGTATGACATGTAGATTCACCATATTGAAACGAGAACACACATCAGTGACAGAATCCTAGCGTATGTTTCTAGGGAAATTTTTATTTTCATAACACTAGTCCTAACACCATTTTACCACATTTATCTGCTGAAGGTTTATTTAGGTATCTCTGACACATGAGATTTCACTTAGATCAAATGGAGGTTCTTCTAAATTAATTTTACTAATCTTTAATTCCATGTTTATGACATGTAAAATGACTTTTTTTTTTGTCCATTAGGTGAAGAATGGGTTGCAAACAGCTCAATGATGTCTATTTTACATCTTTAACCTAAAGTGTTTTCATCAGAAAACAGTTTAAGTCAATACTGATTTCATTTTTCATCTAATTTTTAGTATCTTTCTAGATGGACCTGCTCGCAGTGGCCATCCACGAATTTGGTCACGCCACTGGCTGAGCCACGCCACGGCCCTCTCCATTCATCATGTAGCCACATCTTCCTGGCCTGTTGGGTGCCCTCTGTGCTACCGGTTCACCTATGAGGATGAAGTGATCACCTGGCAGCTGCCCAGCGTGCGGGAGTCCCTGTCTCCCACTGCGCCACCCGAGGATTCTCCTCTCCTGTAGAAACCCAGAGAACCGATCCAGCATCCCACCCGCGGGACGTGCCGCTCAGGTGTGACGTTGACTCTGACGCAATGTCCCCGACCCTGGGGGAGGCTTGTTCAAAGGCAGGTACTTTAGTGGCTGACCTGGGTGGTGTCGCTGCGGCCAGCGCACGTGCACCTCTTCTGGTGGGCCTGCAGCCGCACTTGGACACCGTGGACGCCTGCAGGAGTGCACCAGCGACCACAAGGGCGTCTTCTTCCAAGTTCTGGAGGCCGGAATCTGAAATCATGGTGCGGCAGGGCAGATCCCGGCTCTTAGAGGCTGTGAGGGAGAGCCGTCTGTGCCCTAGTCCTTGGCAGTGCTTGACCTGCCTCTCTGCCCGTCTTCACAACGCCTTCCTCCGTGGCTCTGAGTCTCCACGCCTCCCCTCCTTAGAAAGCCACCAGTCCCTGGATTTGGTCTCCTATTCTATGACGGCCTCATCTTAATCTAACTAATTCCATCTGCAGTGACCCTATTTAGCATTCTGAGGTTCTGTGTGGGCAGGAATTCTGCGGGGAGGAGGGGACAAAAAAAAAGCTTCTGAAAATTCATTCGGCTGGAGACCAAATGTTTCCTATTACTAAGAATACTACTGCAAATTCAGTAAAAATTAAATATTGAAGACAACTGCTCAATGTGTGTGGAAACAATAGGACAAATTTGGACAAAGCAAAAAATGGTGATAAGAACAATTTTCTTTCTAATTTAAGAAAGCAAATATGATTAGCTTTTCTTTTAATTGATTTTGGTAGAAACTTCTTCATACCTTGATCCAAGCAACCTGGGATCAAACTCAAAGACAAACTGTGGTGATCAAAATTACAAATGTTTATATAGATAAATATTATAATACATGTATTTTATAAATATATATATGCATAAGAACACATGTCTCTTCACACATTCACACACAAGCATACACAGTGTAACTTAATATGGACTTAGACAACTTTGATATTGAATAAAAATAAAATTATCCATTCCATAGTTTCTCTCTTTTCTGCTATTTATAGGCTAATTTCCACAAATTTTGAGACTTTGAAGAAATACGTAAAGAAACCTAGATGTCTTCTATGTTAATGGATATTTTGTAAGGAAATCTTTTAACATTTGTTCAAATTATTTTCAAAATTAGTCGGAAATCTTTAATCCCATTATTCAAGGAAGTGGGAAAATGTGAGCTTGTAGTGTTTAGCTAGTTGCAATTACTAAAAGCAAAGTTTACATACAGGGTGTTATTAAAATCTAGAAGATAAAATTCAACTATGTGGACTCAGGTATGAATTTTGAAATTCCATGATTGCATGTTGGAATATTTGGGCTGACAATTCAATTAGATGTTCCTTCAGTTTGTTGAATGTGAAACATTTGGCACAACAGGACAGTTGCCAGTTTCTAGATTCATTCACTTTCTTAATGTTGACCCACGTGGGTCGTTGGAAAATCCCTGAATTTTTTGCTGCACAGGTTTTGGATTCCATGGAAATGCCTACAGTAAGATGAGTGAGTGCTCACTTACCTTAGTAAAGCAGTTAAGGGTGATTGTTCACACGAGGAGGGAAAGGAGAGTCAGCAGCACAACTTGACTGTTCTTGTGAAGATCCACTTTAGGAAAGAATTAGAGCAGAATACATAGATCTAGAAATACATTCCATTTAACTTCTTCTTGGCCATGAATCCCTGGGAAAACCTTTGTGTCCACTCTGTGGGACACCTACTCTGGTTGAAGAGCTTGCTCTAAGGGTTTGGGGAAGTGGGTGTGGCTCAGTGGATAGAGCCCTCATTTACCATATGGGAGGCCCGGGTTCGCGTCCCGAGGCCTCCTTGTGAGGGCAGGTCGGCCTGAGCGGTGAGGTGGGCTGATGCAGCAACCTCACGGCAGGAAGCGGGTGTGGCGCAATGGATAGAGCACCCGTTTACCATATGAGAGGCCCCGGGTTCACTTCCCAGTGCCTCCTTGTGAGGGCAGGCCGGCTCGCGGGGCGCCATGGGCAGATGCGGCAAGACCTCACAGCAAGGGGGAGATAAGCAGACACAGAGAAGACACGCAGCGAATGGACACAGCAGCACAAGCAGCAAGGGGGGGATAAATAAATAAAATAAATAAATCTTTAAAAAAATAAATAAATAAAGTAGGTTTGTTTGGACCAAAGGGTCCAAAGATGTGAGGAAATTCAGGTGTCAAAGAAGCACATTTGCAAATAGCGTGCAGCCCTCATAAAGGGAGATGCTGAATGTCTGGAGCAAGAGTTTTAATGTCCCTCCTGATGGGGTCTGGCTTTAGAGTAGGATTATTTTTCATGATCTCATTTTTGGCAAAACTCACATGGTTAAATACAATAATTACTCAGCTATATTTAGATAACTCTCCATTTGTTTTGTTTAATAAATTTTTATTTTTGAATATTTTTAAAATTTATAGAAAATTTGCAGATGTTGTCCAGGGAGTTCCCACACCCCTTTACCCGCTGCCCCCTAATGTTGACAACTTACATAATCATGGCACATTTTTCAAAATTAGAGGTTTACATTGGTACAATATTAATAACTATACTTTAAACATCATACAGATTTAACTAAGTCTATACTCTTATTCTGTTCCTCTTTTAGAATCCAATCCAGGACACTGCAAGCATTGGTTTTCCATGAATTTGTTGCAGGAATATTGCGTGACCTTTGCTGAATAATGTCATGGTCCCTGCTAAAGCAGTGCTCAAATTTTAAGAGAATAGCATAATGTTTTCTTCTGTACATCAATATTTTATGATTTTGGTAACAAATCTCATCATTTCAAGCTTAAAGATTAATTTTGCTTTTATATTAACAATTTTCTAACTCATTCCATTCATTCATTCATGCCCAAACTAATTGAGCACATTCATTGGGGCTCAGTAGGTATAATGGGAACAGGAATTGCATAGTTTATATAGAACTGCTTGATAACTCATGTTAGAGCTGGCTGCATGTGAATCGGCTTTTATGTACTGCTCAGCCTGATTTTAAGTCTACAACAGGAACAAATGCGTCGAGTGCTCCCAGGTAAGGGCATT